>JANEYF010004805.1:1630000-1905000 GCA_029963845.1 Rhamnusium bicolor | reverse complement strand
TGTTTAACTCAAACTGCTTTCCTGATATACAGAACATGAATCTGAAGATTTAACCACAGACTTCAATTTTGCTGCCGCCCATCTAACCAGACAGAGCCCAAGGCGAAAGTCATTGACATACGGCAAAGAATACTTAGATGCAAATTATACACCAACCACAATATTTTTTTTAAAACGGCACGATATAGCCCTAACGCAAAACTGATTTCTAGCAGTAATATATTTTTCTTTGAACACTTTATGGAAATTAACACAAAGACCTGAAGTGTCTTATATGGATTAAATACTTTTTTTTTTTTTAATTGCATTCGGATTAATAATAAAATAATAATAAATTTATCAGTTCGTGTTTGACATTGTTTTGATTTTCCGCTACAGATAACCTAGTTTAACCGCACAAAACAGAGCGTTCAAGTCAGAATCAATTATTCATTTCACGGTCAAGTGTACTAATTACTACTCATCAAGTACTACGTTCTCGTAAATTAAAATTCTCAGGTGAGCAATAAATAAAAACAGTGTTGAAATATCGGAAACGAAGTCATACCGTCTTAGTCTAAAGAGTGATTATGTTTAGAGGTAAAATGCACGTTGTGAAATGAACCTTTTTACGAGTGGCCTTGTAAACTGCAACGTGCATGTGCAATCGATACGTAGTAGCAAATCAGACAGCTGTGTTTACTGCAACAAAATATATATAGTAGCGTACGCGTCAAGACCCTAAGGCAATCCAGGTATGCACAACGACAACGTAACACAGGCACGGTAATTTACAACTCATTTTTTTTAATTGTAAAACTTTTTCCACACCCCACGATTCGCTCACCAACAAAAGCCTACACTACTAAATAAATCACTTTCATGGGCGCCAGTTGGGTAACAAATCCGATAAGATAATATTTTTGTAACCATTAGTGTAACCTACCTGTAACTTAGAAGGAGTGGCATAAGAATTTCGCGATTTGTGCTCAAACTTTACCAATGAAACGTTAAATTTATCAACGCTGTGTTTGTGGTAAAAATTTACCAAGCAAATCATTATATTTTGCAATTTTTGCGCCCAATTTTTATTATACTAATTCACCGAGTGAAATTTCTAGCACGGAAGGTTTATCGATGTAGCAATAAAGTCCCTGTATGGATTTTCAATTTGTTTATACCACTCTTTATTTGCAGTTCGCTCAGGTACCTCGAACCGTGTTCGAACCCGCGATGAGGAAGCTCCATCCACATCGATTTCTTCCGCAAATTTTCCTGATCTTTTAAATAATTTGGCATGGCTGGCTGCAGCGAGTCAAGATGTTGCATCTAGTTCATCACAGTTACCTGCCAATTCTGTGAGTCGATCTCCACGAAGAAGGACCAGTTCTGAATCCTCTTGCTGCGAGGAAACTAAAATATCTATCACAGCCATTGTCAATCACGGAACAATTCAAGACTGGAACCAGGTTGGTGTCACTCTACGCAAAATAGCTGATGACTTTCATACAACTTTAATAACCGAGGTGGGTGTGTGTCTGTCTATAGGCCGTCGCACCCCCTTTTGCATGCTCATTTATTTTCCTAAGGCATCTTTGACGAAATAATACCTAAGTCAGATTTAATTTGGATATCGCTTAAATCCCTAGTGGCGGAAGTATTATTTTCAAAAGGATAAACTGCCTTTAAGCACTTTTTTCTTTGTAGAAAAGTTAATTCATTCGAACTGAGATACTATAATTGGCCTCAGATTGAATGTATTTGCATGATTTACTCATATGTAGTATTTAGGTTCCTGTTAAATGCATGAATACTGATAACGTGTATTTATTTTTTTTACGCTGGAGTGCAGAAATAAGTTGACTATCAATAGAATAAAGCTTAGATGATAATCATCTATAAAATGAATTACGGTGCTCGTTATCTAAAGTGCAACTACGAAAAAATATTTGAAACGGTATAATCTTTTGTTTGAAATTATCAGAATTATGAAAAAAAAAAAGGATATAAAGCATTTATATTTTGGCACGTGTATTAGAGTAAAACACCAAAAAAAATTATTATCAGCGAACATATTTTTACTACACTCTAATAACTATCGTCCTAGATTTAGCCTAATTTAGTTAGTCGCAATAATAAAAATGATAAAGCAACGATTTTAAACGAAAATAGTGTTTTAAATCACAGACCTTTTGCTTTAATGATCAATATTTCAACGAGCCAAATGTCAACAATTTGTTATATTCTGCCAGTCCAGATGTTAATGTTTTGGTAGTAAATACAGAAGTGCAAGGAAATTGATAATGTGTGTTCTTTGTTATGACAAGTAGTCCGCATTACATGTTATTGTAGAGCATTACGTATCTAAAAATATACTATGTAGATATCATTCTCATAAATGTGAAACAATGAAATGGTAATTATTGACTGCCCTGGCTTTGTAATTATTGCTGATAGTGACGCGTTAAGTATGCAACCACGCTTACTGTGCTGCGCGTTGCATAATGTTGCGGTAATAGACGTATTTATGAGCGTGCTGTTCGAAGTTGTCTCTAATTTTATTTTGCAGAATTCTCGAGGTAAGGTAAAGACTATTTATGCAATTGCAAAATAAACAATATTTACTTCTTTACTGCGTAATATGCTCTAAGGACACCGCTGGAACAGCTAATGTCATTTCTGCTTGCTGCTATATCTCCCGTGCATTTTTGACCTTGTAATACTGTTTTATAGATAATTATAATATAATTATATTTATGCCATTGTTTATATTATGTTCACGGTTTTTCTTTGTTAAACGGTGATATTATCTAACACCACTTTTCTGTCTTTTTATTGCTTTTGATATTTTTTAAAAAATGTATTGGATTTTTCGCTTTGTTTATGTACTTATTTAATTACACTGAAACCGTAAACGATTCCGTCACACTTAGTTTATTTTTTCGGAAAAAAATTAATAAAATAGCTCGGGTGAAAACACTTACAAATTCAACTTTTTGATATATATTTATTTGTTTTTTAATAAAAAACTAAACCTATCGATGATCGACTTAAACTATGGTGGAAAATTGTTTGTTTTTTATTTTAGATTTTACAGTAAAATGTAATTTAATGGTTCATTAAAAACTATTTAACGCACAAGAGCAATACTGACTGATTTTATGAGGGTTAAATATTTTAACAATTCCCATAAGGATTACTTCTTACTCGTGGAAGCAAGGAAATGCTGACTGAACAATTTTATGCTAGATTTATACCATATAGAAATTAACTTCTTCATTCGTATTAAAAATATAAAAACCAATAATTATAGACAATATATTTTTCCGTCAGTTATTTAGTTACATATTTTTTTTTATCTATATATATTTTTCTTTTCTTGACCGTTAATATCAAATAATATCTGATAGTTTTTTTTGTGGGGATTTCGGTCAAGTATAACTAATTTTATAATTTTTTTTCTAACGTTTCGGTTTATTACACCTTCATCAGAGAAACTATTAATTATTAGGTATTTGTTTTAAATTTTGTTACATGTTATTCGATTGTCTGTTTTAACGCAAGTCAGATTTGCAGAGAGTTGCGTTAAAACAGACAATCCAATAACATGTAACAAAATTTAAAACAAATACCAAATAATTAATAGTTTCTCTGATGATGGTGTAATAAACCGAAACGTTAGAAAAAAAAATAAAATTAGTTATACCTGACCGAAATCCGCACAAAAAAAACTATCAGATATAATTTTTTATCTAACGACTATTTCAGTTTTCCAATTTCTTTCAAAACCTAGAAAAAAGTTTCGTAAATAATATAAATTTTTAAATATATGATAAAATAATGACTTTTCCCCATATCGCTACACAACATTAAAAATTGTTTCCGTCATACTGTATGGAAACAATTTTTAATGTTGCGTACATATATGGAGAAAAGTCAGTATTTTATTATATACTTAGAGATTTATTTTATTTACTAAACTTTCTTCTGAGTATTGAAAGAAATTGGGAAACTGAAATAATCGTTAGTTGGTTAAAGACAAAACACAGATTAATGCTAATAGAAAACTGCCACGGCTTCTCGTTTTCATGATAAAAAGATATAGAAACGAATAAATGTTTTATATCGAAATGGGATATGTATGAAAGGAATATACCATGATTTGTCAACGACTTAGTAATATAATTTTACAGATTAAAATTAAATATCAAAAAATAATGCCCTTTCACTTTGGAAATGATTTAAATACTTACCTAATGTCTAGCCTATCATTGAGCGTGTTTGCTTCCATTAGAACAATAAGTGTAAATAAATGCTTATTATTTACATAAGCGGGAAATGGCTATTATTTGAAGTGAGTGGAGTAAAAGTACGGTCCAGTGCCATTAAAGTAAATAAGATAATCGGTGTCTGTTCAGATCCAAGAGAGACTATTACGTGTTTAAATTTTATGATGAGTATGATAGAGTAAGGCACGATTGGTGCACTTACATTTTGAATCGGCCCTGTATTGATTAGTGTAGTTAATCAACGAAGCCCTAGACATTTTTTTTCGAAATTCGTGCACAGACAAAATACTATTCTCAAATAAACAATTTTTTTTGGAATTTATATTTTGAGTTGAACTAACAAACTCTTCAAGTGGATTTTTTTCTTAAACATCAGTTTTCTTGACATTCAAAATATGTTTCTTATTATTTTTCTTCGTGTAATCTGCTATTCAGGCATTAAAAGTTAATTACAAAAAAGTGCTTAACAGAGGGTTCCCCCGAGCTGCCTTGTCTGTTTTTTTTTGTGTATTAAATTGGATTTAATAGTCTTATAACATTGTTTATAGAACTCCTTTTGTGGCTAGCTAAACTTTTCTTAATTGTTAAGTGGTATTAATAAGCTGTTACTTTATTTTATGAGGGTTTGTATATAAATGAATTAAATTTAGATTATCTTCTTTGCAGATTGAAGGTTCTGATGATTCTGAGCCAGAGAGTGTCTCTGCCGACGGACTTCTTTCCAAATTCGTGCCAGGACCAGTATCCGCCCCACTGTGGACAGCAATGATATGTTTTGTGGGCTGGCACTTGTTTCGAGCCCGGTAACTGCATTACCGTAGCTCTCAGCATACTTTATCCAAAGCAAAAGTGATCGATAATCGATAGATTGTAGTTGTAGAAATACGCTCCCATATATTATGTTTGCTTTATTATTGTTTTCATTTATATGATATACTTTCGGTGTGTTTTTATTTCATTATATAGTACTGTACATAATATATTCACGTTCTGAGTGTATTAGGGTTAGAAATATTATTTACCTTACGAAGGTGTACGTAGGTCATTTGTGCACATGTCTGTTCCAAAGAGAGGAAAACCAATCAAAGCATTGATCTCATCCAGTAGGGCCAAATCCGCACAGTACGGTGCTGGTCTACTCTCAGGAATTTGTATGGTTAGAATATATTTGATTTTTTAATTTCACATTGGGTAGAGTTATAATTGTAAATTAATTGTACATATGAAATTTAAAAGTTGGATTCGGTATAGCCAAAGATTGAATCGTGCCAAACGGCCAAGAACAGAGCCAATGAGCAGGTGGGCGCGTCGTCTCTTTGTTCGCTTTCGCTAGAGTCTGACTCTGTTGTAGTAAGTTTAAGTGAAGGAGCAGCAAGGTTATCCCTTTGCAGCCCTAAAGGTTTTCAAATGATCTCCGTAGTTAGAATAGCGCGGTGCGTAGAAAGCTGGACGTGTGCCGCAAAGTGCCGATCAGCCCGCACCTGAGTTGTAAATACATGGGGGTCAAGTCGGGACAGTTTGCTGGTTAAAATTTTGAAGCCTTCTGGAACGACTTGCCCGGCTACATGCATGTTATATAGCTTTCATTACTTTTTTTACATACAATATAAGGTTATATAAAATATAAATGCTGATATTTTTAAAGAAATTAAAGCAATTTTATTAGATTAGTATTTAGTAGTTTTAAGTAGTAGCGTTAGGAAAAAGCTGCGTTGTAGATGGCTCTTCAAAGCGTCTCTGTGATTATGCCTAAGAGGCAGTTTAAGTGTGTAAAAAGCACTCCACATGTTGGGCAAGTGCTTTTACATCTCCTGTTTCCACTGATCTCCGAATACATTTTTGTCAAATGTTTTTGTTTGTAGTTATTATCCCTAGTCAGTATAGTCGTTCGTTGTGTTTTTAGGGTTGGCTAGGTTTTCATTTTTTTATTTCATAAATTTTATTGTGGTAAGTGTGTTATTGTTTACTGATTTTATTCAAACTATAATATAAATATAGATATAATATGCCATTGCCATATAATTTGAAAAGCTGTATTCATATATAAATATATATATCTACAACTCAGTCTTATTCATATGAAAACACAGAAATTTTCCTATTAAAAATATATTTTTTATTGTTGTTTGAGATTTTAAGAAGTTCAAGAAATTATTATTATAGTAAACACCGGATTTTTAGATGAAAATTACTTAACTGCACCTTTAATGACCTATTTGATACCAAAATAAATTAAACTTTCTCGTAGTACAGGGTTATTCATTATAAATTACCCGCCCCTTATCATCGTTATTATTGCCTATAGAAAAAAAGTTTTAAATAAAAAGTTGTGTGGTTATGACTGAATTTTGTTAAAATGCTATCAAAAGTACAGTAGTGTGCAGATTTCAGGGGATACAAAAAATTATATTTTTTTTTTTAAATGGGATACCCTGTATATTATTAAATTTTTGGAATGATTCTTTGTTCCTGATATCAAAAATATCCATATATTACCCCTACCATATACCGCTTTTGACTTATTAAACGTCGAATATCTTAGTTAAACTAGTTACAGTAAATATGGAAAAGTTAACATTATTAAAGTGAGCTATGAAAATGACAACTATTAAGTTTGATAAGTAACATTTCTTTAATGAAATAATCAAAATGGTTTACAGTGAGGATGAAAAAAAAAACCAAATATTTATATAAAATAGATAACAAAGATTTATTTAGGAAATTTAAATATAAATAAATGATAACTCATAAAAAGATGTTCGATGTGTCCACCATTACTGTCAATGCATAATTGATAACGTCTTATATTTATAATTGCACCGGAAATGGCTTCATTATTTACATTCAGATTGTTTATTACAAATCGAATTGTGTCTTTAATGACTTGATAATATTATTATTATTATTATTGACAATGCCTTTTAAAATCCCCAAAAAAAATTAATCCATAGGGGGGTCAAATCCGGACTGTTAGGTGGCCATTTAATAGGTCCATTATTCGCTATCCATATTTAGAATACATTATTCAAATGATCTCGAACGGGTAGGACATTATGCGGAGTTGCCCCATCCTGCATCCAAATCCTATCATCAAGTTCGGCTTCGGGAAAATTCTGCAAAAGAATATTTTCTGCTTCTGGGATAATTCTTTTCAGATAGGTAACTCCAGTTAAAGTATAATCATAAAATATGGGCCCAACAATTTTATTTCTGAAAATTCCACACCAAACGCTAACAGTTTTTCTTCCTGATATTTTTATTAGTTTTACCAATCTTTTTCTGTTGTGCTTGTTTTTCCACGACCTTCGATTTTTCCTATTAAAAACTCCTGCCATAGAAAAGGATAATTAATCAGTCCATAATATTTTAGTAAAAAAATCGGGATCTTCATCCAACTTTTGGATCATCTGACGGAAAAAGTCCAGCCTTTTCCTTTCATGAGCCTCTGTTAAAACTTGTACGGGTAAAATTTTATATGGTCTATAGTTGTTATTTTTTAACGTACGTTGGATTTTGGAATAAATTTTACCTCATTGATCGACTGCATTATTTATACTACATTCAGAATTTTCTAAAAAATAATACAATGTTTCAAAAAAGTCTATTCGCAAATAAATATGGCTGGGCTTACCTTTGAAATGAAACAGTATATCTAGCTGTTCTTCCTGGTTTGCTTGAACTACACGCTTTTTTTCTACTAAAACTGGAGGTATTATTCACCTTTCGGTAAATATTTTTGAACGTATTTTCTGATGGCATTGGACGATTTGGATACAACACCCTATATGCTCTTTTTGCTGCACGTTTATTTTTGTTATTTTATATATAACATGTAAATATTTAGACTTTTTTTCCTCACTGTAAACCACTTTGATTATTTCATTAAAGAAATGTCACTTATCAAACATAATAGTTGTCAGTTTCATAGCTCACTTTAATAATGTTAACTTTTCCATATTTAAAGTAACTAGTTTAACTAAGATATTCGACGTTTAATAACTCAAAGACGGTATATGGTAGGGATAACATATGGTATATTTTTGAAATCAGGAACAAAGGATCATTCCAAAAATTTAATAATATACAGGGTATCCTATTTAAAAAAATATATATTTTTTTTATTCCCTGAAAATCTGCACGATACTGTACTGTTGATAGCATTTTAACAATATTCAGTCATAACCACACAACTTTTATTTAAAACTTTTTTTTCTATAGGCAATAATAACGATGATAAAGGGTGGGTAATTTATAATGAATAACCCTGTATAAAAATTTTCATCAAGAAATTGCTGTTACCCTGTTGGAGAATTTCCATTACTCATAAGAATAACTCTGATATAGTGCTGTGTATTTTATTCAGGCTTAGTTGTTTCATCAATTATATCTGCATCAAATAAATGCCTACAAAGTGGCCAAAGTAAGAATATTGTGACCAAATAATATTATGTTTCTAACTACGCCAAATAAAATACATTTTGTTGTACGTTCTGCCTTGTATCATAATTATAATATGGATGTATTGACCCCTGTCTGGACCAATCCGGCTTCCGAGGCCCGTGATAATAGCCCTCGGGTGACCAATAACCATTTCAGTTAAGAGTTGCTTTATGTAAAAATACAATGCCAGTCCAAACGTCGCATACCCTTTCAAACTGAATTTAAAACATTTTTATTTACAGATATGAAAGGTATCTCGTAAATGGACGGGTAATGTAGTATTATTATTTTTCAGATATAGTAAATGTCCATAAGTTTTATACTTACATGTTTATAAACATACATATATCTATATATTATTATTATATTTTTTGTGGTGTATGGAAAAGTTGTATTGTATGTTGCTATATGAGCAGCCAATCGTATGCCATACACACATCTACTACCGATCGTCTTTCACTTGTAACTTTTTCACTTTTATATAGTTGATTTGAAATAAATGTAAACATGCCGAAAGCATCTAGACTTTTATTCTACTACGGTTCCTTTCCCAAATTATTTTCCCATCACAATATTTAACCAAACGAGTATTAGAGCTCTAGACGATTTTAAAGAAGGACAATACTAATATTTCCAAGGTAATGCATTCTAAATATGCGTAAACAAAACCTCAATTCAATGAATTTTCATATCGTCAGCTATTTTATAGATGTAAATAAATGTCCAATAAAATTAAGAATTAAGAAAAGACAGAGATACCCATAAGATGATGAATATTCACAGAAGGATTCATCCTTCGTCCCTTCCTCGTGTGTACCTCTCACGTCAACGGGGGGGGCATGGCACAGTAGTACTAAGTATAACGTATAATATTCTTAGGAGCTCAGATGACCCATTGTGGTTTGCGAAACACCATGAAACTGCAGGAGTGGGCGCAGGATTGTTCAAGGAAGCAAAATGAGCAGCAGATGAACTCGGTCTCATTCGACGCCAAGCGAGGAGGCCGGCTAGGTGCTGATGTAGAGTCAGTCACTGAGCTTCAGCCTAATCGCCTGACAGTCTGAATCAGAGATGCTGATCAGGAAAATCTGTTTCGGCAGCACGTCGATAAACCCCAGCATGGTGTCTCCAGTGGCGGCTGGTGGATTTAGGTTGTACCATATCTCAGTATTGGAGCATGAAACCCAAGCAATATTTGAAGGCACGACTATCAGTACTGATTGAAGAAGTTTTGCAGAAAAAATTGAAAAAAAAATGAGAAAAAAACTTATAAAAATGCGCAGCTTCACCAGATTCCTTATAGGCCATTAGTAAAATTTTTGCAAACTATTTTTTTTTAGTAATCAAGAGGAAAATTTATCACCGTTTTTTTTTTGGTTTTCGAAAATTTTGATTTTTTGTAAAGTTATGACACTTTGAAATTTAAGTTCTTCATTGCGAAAAAAAATAGCAAAGATTTTACTAATGGTCTAGAAGGAATCTGGGGAAGATGCGCATTTTTGTAACTTCTTTTTCTCAACTTTTAAAAAAAAAATGTCTGCAAAACTTTTTCAATCAGTACTGATAGTCGTGCTTTCAAATATTGCTTGGGCTTTATGCTCCAATACTGATATATAGTACAACCTGAATCCACCAGTCGCCACGGGTGTCTTCCTAGGACCTATCCTTTTTTCATTATACACTTTTGATTTACCGCAATGTCTCAATTACTGCAAATATCACCTGTATGCTGATGACTTACAGATTTACATATCTTGCACAATAGATAATATGGCTGAAACAATTCACAAAATAAGTGCTGATCTATGTAACATATATAACTGGTGTACAGACAACGGATTACGTATAAATCCAGAAAAAACAGTCGCGATGTGTATTGGTACTCGTCAAAATTACTCAAAAATAAATTTCAATGATATCAACATAATATTAAATGACATAAATATAGACTTGTCTGATACCACTAAAAACCTAGGAGTAATATTTCATAATAATTTGAATTTTAAAAATCAAATAAAATCATTAGCTTATCATTTATGAAACTAAAAATGCTCTATAGAATGAAGAAATCATTATCATCAAACACCAAACTTAAACATATACAAAGTCTGATCTATCCTAATTTGGATTACTGTTCTTGTGTGTATTATGATTTTTTAATACAACAAAATAAATTTAGATTGCAAAATTCATGCATGAGATTTGTATTCGAAATATCCTATACCCATCATGTTACACGTTTTTTGAATAATTGTAAGGAACTAAAAATACATAATAGGTTCATGTACCTTTATTGTATTTTTCTTTATAAACTGATGAAAAGCACTGTACCAAGTTATCTGTACAACAAATTACAATTAAGATCAAATGTTCATAGCATCAATGTACGTACGAATAATTTTACAATACCACAACATTCACTATCTAAATTTCAAGGATGTTTTTCATATAAAGACCCACCTTACTAAATGTATTAAATTTTTTAGGATTAACAGAAAATAGTTTCAAAATTAAATTAAAAGAATTTTTATATCAAAATCAACTACAGACAAAAATAAATACTATTCGTTTGTTGCTACCTATAATAAAGATAAATATTGTACATCGCTATATTCAACCTATTAATTTATTGCTATTATTTAATTTCATTTCACTCAATGAAACAGGGGGTGTGGAAGATCATAAGCTTATGCGAACACCGACCTATTTGTGTATAGTTTATTTATTTAATTAGTATGTACTGTATATTTTTAATATAAACTAATTTGCACAATAAACCATATTCTATTCCATAGAAACAGAAATATTGGGTTTATATACTAGGCTGACATTCCCCTTCCTAAGGTTAGCTGGGTTTAAATCGGAGATCGAGAAAAACACCACAGAAATTAGACAACTTCCGAAAGCCAAAGCCGAAGCTGACTAGAAGGGGGTTAAACTTAGGATAACGTGAGGAGCAAAATTCTTTAATATTTTTGATAGTTAAGATACTTGTGTCCATTTTTTATCCCGCATATTTGTCATCAGGCGTGGCAATAGATTGGTCCATTATTTAAATACTGATCCCAGGGTTGCGTTATTATTTATTTTTATTTTCAATATGCACTGCTAGTAGAGGGACATTTCTAACAAGTCGCTGATTTAACACAGCTTTAGGATCACATAACTCGGTACTCTTCTGTCGGTATAAAAGCTTTCCCGTTTATAATTCATTGCCTAATAAACATTGAAATAATTTAAAAATTGCATCATGTAATCTATGAATTTCTGTTTTAATACTGTCAAACAACTTACGTTATTTGATAAAAGCAAAATATTATCGCCGCAAGAAAACGCACAAATAATGAATTTACATAACAAAACTAGCTTAATTGTCCTTGCCTAAAGTCCATTTGGAATAGAAACAGACAGACATCCACATCATAGGAATTTAATTCGTCGATGTAAATACATTCTCAGAGACTGCAAGTTTAAATAAAGAAGTCCAGTTCTTTAGAAACTCTAGATACTGTTCGTAGGCCTGTGTTAGAAATCCAAAAAGTCAAGTCGACGGTGTGTTGCTGAACTTGATATTTCATATTCTACAGTTTACAAAATTCCTCGTAAAGGTTTGAAAATGAGAGCATATAAAATTCAAGTTTTGCATCATCTTAATCAAACAGACTATGCAAGAAGAATGTACGATACTTGAAGAATTTAGGGAGAACATAATCCGCATGAAATTTTTGATCATCAAAGAAAGACGTTGCATAAAAAGATAAAAGAAGAAAATCTCAAATACGATTAGTCGGTGACGGTGGCTTAATCTGTCCCACAGGTAAAAAAAAAAGAAATGCCTAGTTTTTATTACTAAAAGTATTAACTATTTTTTCCAAAAAATTAGAAAATTAGCTCGAAACGTTAAGAAATTTGTTTTTAAATTTAAAAATAGTTTAAGTAGGTAATTAAAACTAGGGGTTTTATTTTTTCAAAACTGTGAGACAGATTAAATCACTGACCAATTGGTTTTGAAGATTTTTCCAATTTTTATTTTTAGCAACGCCGCCGTGGCTTATTTTAACTAGCGTATTTTGCATTGTTTAATTTGTTGTTTTAGAATGTCTGACGCGCCAAGAAAATTGTCCGGCCTCAGTACAAAAAGCGAGGGCTAGAGAAGGAAACTCAAAATCAAAAACAAGCTGGTGTTTTGCACAATTATTTACAGGATAGGTCCGGTAGTACCATTAGTACCAAAACAAATATGTGTCTCTAAAAATTCAGATAAAAAAGGAAAACCCGGAATCATCAGAGAGGGTTGGTGACTAAGATCAATCATTACACGATATTTCTAAACCAAATGAAAGCAGCCTACCAACTGACACCGCCTTGGCACTTACAGAAGGCACCCTGGCTAGCACTAGTAACACTCTATCTCTACAAACTGACCCCACCCTACCACCCACGGAATGCACTGTACAAACTTTAGGGGACAGATTCAGCATTGTAGCCCAGAATTTTAGGAGATGCCGAAAGAAGGTTTTTAGTACAAGGTCCACCTAAACCATTGTTTAATTACAAATTTCCTTATGATGACACTGGTCGAAAATTTAGCGCAAATTACTATTCTCGAATTTTAAGAAATAGAGAGCAAGTTATAAGAGACTGGCTAGTGTACTCCACCTCAAAAAACTGCATGTATTGCTTTTGCTGCAAAGTTTACGGCCGTGTGTCAAGTTCCCCTTCAAAAGAAGGTTTTAAAAGCTGGAAGAACATCGTTGAAACTTTAAAGGATCACGAAATTTCTAAAAATCATATTCAGGCTCAAAAATCCTGGCTAGAACTCAGTCAAAGGTTAAAATGTTATACAACTGTAGATGCAGCTGCCCAAAGAGTTATTAACGCTGAAACGAATCACTGGTACGAGGTGCTTCTAAGGATTGTAGCAATTACTAAAATGCTTGGTAAAAGTTGTTTAGCTTTTCAAGGTACAACCGCCAAGCTGTTTGAGTATAACAACGACAACTTTTTAAAAATAGTTGAATTGCTATCTGAATTTGACCCCGTCATGGAAGAACACGTGCGAAGAGTGCTTAAAAAAGACGAAATTAAAGCTCACTATCTTGGAAAAAACATTCAAAACGAGATAATAGACTTGCTTCACGAAAGTGTAAAATCGCATATTATTGCTAAAATAAAAAAAGCGAAATACTATTCCATAATATTAGATTGCACTCCTGACGTTAGTAAGGTGGAGCAAATGACCCTGATAATTAGATATGTTTCCATCAATAAGTCTGATTCTGATTCAAACGATGTCGAAATAAAAATCTACGAAAGCTCTTTAAGTTTCTTACCTATGCAAAGATCTACAGGAAGACAACTATATGAAATTAAAATTGAAGAGCTTCATGAAATGGGACTTGATGTGCAAGATATAAGAGGGCAGGGATGATAACGGGGCTAACATGATGGGCAACAATGCAGGAGTGCAATCTAGAAATAGCAATTTAAATCCGTGAGCATTCTACGTTCCGTGTAGTAGCCACTCGCTCAATCTAGTGGTAAATGGTATGGCAAAAGCATCCTTAGAAGCAGCCAATTTTTTTATTATGGTCCAAATAATATATTTGTTTTTTTCTTCTTCTGCTTTTCGATGGGCAATATTTTTAAAACATGTCCAAGGATTAACATTAAAACCATCGAGTGACACTCGATGGGAAAGCAGGATAGAAGCTTTAACACCCTTAAGCGCTTTGCTAAGCATTTATGAAAACCAAGACATCTATATCTCAATAACAGACGAAGCTTCGGGTTTGCTAAGTTGCAACAATTTAAATTTGTATGTTCAATAGTCATATGGTATAAAATTTTAAATTGTATTAATCCCATATGCAAGCTTATGCAAACAAAAGATTCTGATTTGAAGAAAGCACTTGATCTTCTAGAGAACTGCAAAAATGTCTTTAAATATCTTCGATCAGATGAAATTATTGTTGACGCAAGAGAACTGGCTGATGAAATTAACATTGTAGCCAATTTTGAATTAACAACGCCGCGACACCGCGTAAGAAGAAAAAAGGCCAACTTTTCATATGAGGCAAGGGACGAACCAATCGAAGATCCGAAAGAAAAATACAAAATAAAATTTTTCTTCTACACCATAGATCAAGCATTAAACGCACTAGATAGTCGATTTGAACAACTGAATCACCATAATAACCATTCTCAATCTCTATATAATATATATGATTTGAAGACCATGCCTAAAGAGACACTGATAAAGATTTGCAAAGATTTGGAAAATATGTTGTCTGAAGGTGCATCAGCTGACATTAATGGTCTAGAATTAGTAGAGAAAATTTCTGCAGTTTGTGTACTTTTGGGCAAAAGAGAAAGTGCAAGTGATGTTCTTAAAATAATAGCAATGCTAAATTTTGTTCCAAATCTAGTATTGCCTTAAGAATACTACTAACTATTCCAATATCAGTAGCATGTGGAGAAAGAAGTTTTTCCAAATTAAAATTAATCAAAACCTTTTTACGCTCAACTACTACGCAAAATCGACTAAACGGCTTGGACATTTTAACAATTGAACATAAAATTGCTGATCAAGTAAACTTAAAAGAGGTAATAAATTTGCAGAGTTAAAAGTGAGAAAAAAATATTCTTATGAGTATAACTCAAACAAACAATGTATTACTGTGGTTCTATGTATCTACCTTTTGTTTTCTATTTAGGTTTTAGGTATAAGTGAGAAAAAAATCTAAATTGTAATAACGGTAAAATTGCACCCTGTATGTTTAAAACTAAGTAAACGTTTTTAAAATATAACAACTAGTTATCTATAGGTACTGCAACTCTATTTTATTTTAATGTATACAGTTTTACCAAATGTTAAGTTTTAATACTTGTTTCTTTTTAAATATACGTTTTTATTGCAAATTAAAACCATCTTTTATTAAGAAAAAATAACTTTAAAAGGGACGGCAATTTGTTTTTTGTCCGGGGTGGCGTAAACGCCAGAGCAGTCCCTGCCCAGGATCATATCGTGGGCTTAAAGCCAAAAGTGACCAAGTCCAAAACCAGCATTTTCTGGGTTTTTTGACCAAGTAACAAGAAATTCACTTACCTCTTCTTGCAAAAATTGACCAAGTACTGTGAGAACCCTAAAGTTGTTTTATTAAAACAAGTTTTTTTGATCAAATCTAAAAATAATACATTTTATGCGAACAAAAAAAAAATTAGTTTTGATAGATAGTGAGATTCAAAACTTTAAATTATGATATTTATAAAAACATTTATACGGATTTTCTACTTAAATTTTTATTCTTATAAGCTTATGTTTAAAAATTAAAAAAAAACAAAATTACCAGTTTCTCAAAAATGAACATTTTGGACTTGGTCACTTTTGGTTTTAAGCCCACGATATTTGTGGGCTTTTTTCGTCACGGAAAACATGGTTACTGGAATGTCGTACCTTCAAATGTTGCAGGAATTTTTGTGCCACAGCTATCAATAAATTTGTTGAATAGTGTCTTCTTGCAACAGGACAGGGTGCCTCCCCATTATGATAGAATTGTGCAAAACTTTTTGAATCAAATATTTCCTGAACGATGAATAGATAGGGGACCTCGCGCATGGCCACCAAATTGACCAAATCTAACCTCGCTAGATTTTTTCCCAGAGACATGTTATGAAATACCTATTTAATTTTTTTGCACCCTTAATTTATGAACACGGAGTATTTTGGTGACACTTAATGTTTATCTTTTAGGCCAATATTATAAGACATTGGATCCTTCTAATTAAATGTTAGATTTTATATACCAGGCCGATATGTCAAAATAATTGCAAATTTTTAAATAATATCCGTAACATTTTACCAGTATTCAATATTGCGCTACTTGGTATACCTGTAAGTAAAATACTTTCAAAAGATACAAGATGTTAAAATACTTCATGTAAGATACTTTAAAACACCTTCTTGCCAAGATACTGCCAGCCCTGCTCATTGGACCATAACATTATTATATTCTGATATGTCACAATTTTTTTACATTCTAAAATGTTCGGCCCGAGGAAACTCCCTAAACTGCTGAAACTCATTGTATAATTGCTGTATATTGCAACAAAAACTTTATGATCAGCCCCATGCCACTGGTTCTATTAGCAATGTTAAAAACATGCCAATCAAATCAATTTAATATAAAAATAAATTTACTCACTGTATTCTTACATATAAAAACAAATACTAGAGAAAATTGTATTTTTTCTCAATCAACAATCTGATACGATCTCATGTGAAATTGTTATAGAATTATTAGAGTTTCTGTCAATTTAGATTTAAAAGAGGGTTTTCAACATTTCAACTAAATTATCAGGTGTAAGCTTCCCAACAGAGTTCATTTTACGTAAATCTAATAAAGTCGCTCGTATACCCCAGTATATTGAAAAATAAATCCAATTTTCCAACAACTTGTGGCTTTTTCACTTTAATTTTAAATTGCACAGTTCCGATATATTAGGGTGCATATGTAGACAAATTTATAACGTCTCCTGCCTACCAGAAACATCCACAAAAGATAGTCGTCAAACGTTTGAAATCTATGTTTATTTTTTTAAACCTTTTTTTTCAGGAGTAGATAATTTTTAGGATATCTTATTCTATATTTTTCAAACAGTATATCTGCGAAATCTTAAGTTAAAATTACAATTTCGTGAACTCAGTGGCGCATCATGACTATTTTTAAATTCAATAAAAAAAAATAAATTAATTAATTCGGCTGAAGAGTCATCCCTTGAACTTACTGTTCAGAGTTTATTTGTTTTAAATAATAAATCGCTATAATTAGGGATACACTAATTTTTGCAGAAATAAAATTAGGTGCACCCAAAAGGTATATGAGGGACTTTAATCCTCAGCATTTAATAAATTTAATGCAATGTTGGTAATGGTAATGGTGGGGGAGGCTGACGCCTGGCAAGTAGGCCACAGACGGGCCCTTTTTACCAACCCCCAGCTGTCCCCTCAGCCATGTGCTTCTCTTGCTCCCTCATCGAATCTTTCCGACCTTCTGATGAAGGTCAGAATGTCACTCATTACGAGGGAGCTCATTTCCTCCCCTTAGAAGCGTCTCAGAACCGAAGATATTGTGTCTCAGGCGCCCAAACGCTTCACATTGTCCCAGGAAGTGGTAAGATGTTTCTTCATCACTCCTGCATCTTGGACATGTAGGGTCTTCCTCAATACCTATCAATGATAGATGCCTCCTTAGTCTGCAGTGGCCTGTCAGAACACCGATTAAGAGATTCAGAGTTTTCCGACTCCGTCCCAGCAACCAGGCCGATCTCGATTTGTTCGGCCCCGTCACAAAATCTCGAGTTTGCCTGCAGGCCCTGTTGGTCCTCCAGTGCGTCCTCAGTGTCTCGTGGGCCCACTTAGTGAGGGCCGTTGTGACCTGCCTTCTTGAAATACCTAACATAGACTCAGGCCCGTGACAGGGTTCCTCGGCTCCGAGTCTAGCCAATTCATCGGCCTTCTCGTTGCCTGGAACTCCCATATGTCCCGGGACCCATACCACTCTCACTTGTTTATGCCTAGCCAGCTCTTCTAGGGCATCCCCACACTCCTGGCTGAGAGCTGATCTCGTCCTGGGGGAGCACACCGCCTTTAGAGCAGCCTGGTTGTCGGAGCAGATGTATATTATCTGTTCCGCCCCATTCCTAACCTTAGCCCTAATGCAATGTTAGAAACCTTTAATATGTTACAACTAGTTAACTTACTAACCCGTATAACACTTACCTCCACATCTCTCGATCTGATTATAACAACTAACAACAATAAAATTATAAAAGCAGTAAATGTTATACCTGTGGATATGTCAGATCATGAACTTGTTTTTTGCGAGCTTTGTGTCATAGATAAGAAAAAAATTACCAGTTCCGAAGACAATAAGAGATTTCAGAAATTTCAATCAAGAGATATTTTACAATGAGCTTAGTAGCATCCCTTTTGAAATGATTTTCGACATAAATGATGTTAATAAAAGAATTGCATTTTTAAATGAAAATATACTGTTTCTTTTTAATTGTCATGCACCTTTGAGAACGATTAGAATTGCTAAGAAGTATTCTCCCTGGATAACTGATAATATAAATTTACTTAAGTCTCTCAAAAATAAAGCTTGCAGTAAATGGCACTGACAAAAAATGAGGCCCATCATAATTATTAAAAAACCGTCCAAAACTATACCACTTTAGCATATAGAAGGGAGAAAAAGGCACATTTTGAAAATAGGTTGCGAGTAAATGGTCTCATCAGTCAGGTTTGGAAAGATTTGGATATGTTAAACATTAGAAAACGAGAAAAAACCGTACCAGATAATATGAAAAATGTTGATGCTATTAATAATTATTTTGTTAACAGTATTTCAAACGTGGTAGCAAACCAAAATATTATTAACCAATATGAAAACACTGTCAGAGATCATATTACTGATACCTTCGAGTTTCGTCCTTTAACCGAGTATGATGTTCAAAAAATATTGTATAATATAAAATCAAATGCTCAAGGTTCTGATGGGATTAATATTAAATTTGTATTAATGTGATGTCCTTTTATTATACCATTTGTTACCCATATTATTAATTACTGTTTAAAAAATGGTATATTCCCTGATGAATGGAGATATGCTTTAGTACAACCGATTCCTAAAAAATCGAATTCTGGAGAGTTCAAAAATTTTTACGTCCGATAAATATATTACGTATTGTCAAAGGTATTGGAAAGAGAGGTGGATTCGTAACTTCGTAAGCATGTGTCGGAATTTCATATATTGCCAGAAATACAATCAGGATTTCGCCCACTACATAGCTGTGAAACGGCCCTGCTGAACATCACCCATAATATACTGAAGGAAACAGATAATAAAATGGCTACAGTGTTTGTTGGTGCTTTTCGACTTTTCGAAAGCATTTGACATTATCGATCATGAAATACTCTTAGCTATTGAAATCTCTTCGTTTATATGATAACGTTATGAGCTTTTTCCGCAATTTTTTGTTTAATCGAACTCAAAGGGTAAATATTGACAATAAGTTATCTGCCCTCCTCAGGATGCTATCTGGAGTTCCGCAGGGATCTATTTTAGGTCCCCTATTTTATACACTTCAGATTTTGTAAACGTATTTAAAAGTTGCCAAGCTCATTTTCATGCTGATGATACTCAGTTTTACCTTTCTTTCGATTCCTCTAAATATGTTGAGGCATCTAACGCTATCCACCAAGATATTATAGCCTTAATAGCCTTAAGAACTATGCCATACATTTCAATGCCAATAAAACTTCTGTTCTTGTTTTTCGGCCTCAAAATATAAGATCTACTTTATCGCAACAACTACAAATAAATGTAAATGATGAGCAAATAAAACCCTCAGAATCTGCAAGGAGTTTGGGCTTAACCATTGACATAAACATGAGATTTAAACCTCACATTAACAATTGTATTCGTATGGCATATATGAATTTGAAGATGATTTTTAATAACAGCCGTTTCTTATATCAAAAGCTTAAAACACTCCTATGTAAATCTTTGGTTTTTTCTAAATTTAACTTTGTAGATTCAGTTTATCGTCCATGCTTAGATTCTGAGGATTCTCGTAGAATAAAGGTCATTCAAAACTCTTGTTTAAGATTAATATTTGGTATTAGACGTCGACGGGGTATTTCACATAAGTTTACAGAAGTTGGTTGGCTTAACATGACCAACAGTCGAATATTGCATTCTGCGTGCTTATTTCACAAATTTATCATAAACAAGGTTCCAAAGTATTTATGTCAAAATATTTCGTATAGGTCAGACATTCACAACATTAACATTCGATTTAAGGGAACGCTCACACCTACCCTGCATCGTACAGAATTATTTAAACGGTCATTTACTTATAATTCTGTGCCATCCCATTTTAAAATCAAATCATTATCAAGTTTTAAAAGTTGTCTAAAAAAATCTCCTTGCACAAATATAATTCTCACCTGGAAAATCAGAATTTACAATCTTATTTAATTGGTTTATTCTCTTCCCCTCACTTATATAAAATAATATTTTTATAATATATAAATAATTTCCGGTTATAGACTTTTTTGCCTAGTTTACTTATGTTTTTAAATCAATGTTCTAGTTATCAAAAAAACTCGACATATCGAAGTCAAACGCACTATTGCCTCACCCTGTATATTAATCTTAATGCAATAAAGATATTATGGCATTTATTCTTCAAAATACATCTCGATCTTGTCTCAAATTATAGGATGTAGAGAGAGTATATTTTTAGAGCAGTCTAAAAACCAGGGTCGGCTTAAGGAAGGGCAATGCGAGTTTTAATTTTGCAAGATCTCTAGCAGTGACTTTGTACTTTCACATATAGGACCACAAGTTCTATGGACGTCTACTTTGATGCGCTTTATATCTAAACATTCTTGGTCATCAGTATATGTACCAAAAATTATTTTATAGAGGGTCCTCCACAAACGCCCATCCGTAATAATAGAGCTCTAATTTTTTTTAATAGAACCATCATAATATAGATTTATGTATATTATTGTTACGCAACTGGACTGTGTAGACTGGTTAGATGAGACTGGAATTGTACACGAACGGTCGGGAATATTCTGGAATGCCCTATACCCTGTGACCGGATGTATAAATAAGACACATAGTGGGCCGAGAATCAGTCTGAAGCCGAACGCGAACGAGTGAAGAAGAAATACGAAAGAGACTTATAAGTGTTCAGTTGTGATTATAATTAGGACAGTGATTATTCTATTGTTGTTAATTGTTAATTAGTAAATAAAGTCGTGAGTAAGTGTTACCTGGACTTTCAATCAACGAATTTACGAGTATAGGTGTCTGTGTGGATAGCAAACACGTAACATTATTATTCTTTTAGGTTCATGGACGTTTTACCAACGTTCTGAAAACACACATAAAATTATATCTAAGGTTGGCGATGTACTAACGGTGGCGCCGCGTGGCAATGCCGCAGAGACCTTGTTACAAATCTTGTAACAGTTTTACGAGAGGTATATCTGCGGCTTCGCCGCTAATATATATGCCGGCGACACACTAGAATATTTGTAACAACAGATTCTTACGGCGAAGTCGCTTTTCCGTCGCAGCATGTACCGACTTAACAGATTCCTTTTACAAGTCTAACTTGTCAGGGTCAGCTCAAGTTTGACAAGAGCGAACATCTACGTATCTGTGGTGTACACTCACATGTTCTGTACCAGTGATGGCAAACCATCAGAAAATATTTTACAAATGATACAAAATTACTCGCCAATGCAATTTCTTTGGCTTGGATAATCATCTGTCGCGGCTTGTTTACAATCATATTCTTTAATATTTTGATATTATTTTTAATTACTCAACGCCCTAATGTCCTTTAACAGAATGTTAAGAACGTTCTTAAAATATTCGAACATATTCGTATGGGTAGCTTGCGTACTTCCAAGAGTCATTTCGTCATATAGAATACTATATGGTATGGAAGCCAATTGTGCTCCCCGGTCCGAGTAAAGGATAGGATAATGAGATCGATATACTACGCAACGTATTGGCTGAGGTAAAAAATTTAATTTACACTCCTTCGCTCTTCAAGGCTTTCACTGGCAAAATCACACAACGCGCTATGCAATAGTCCGTGAGCGCTCCGCACTAGGTTGACCGTATACCTATCTCATTTTTCCATTATTTACTCAGACCGGAGAGTATAGTATGCTTCCAAACTATAGACTTTATTTTCCATTAAGCAAATACAGATAAACTACAAAAATAACAGAAAAGTAAAACAGTTATATAATATAATATATATATATATATATATATATATATATATATATATATATATATATATATATATATATATATATATATATATATATATATATATATATATATATATATATATATATATATGCATGTATGTATATATGTAGGATATTGGTATTGAGTACAGCAAAGGAATAAGACAGCAGAGCAAATTCTATAAAGAAGCTTTTATAGTATCAAGTCCAGTTCCACTCTAGGTGAATTAGAACATACGTACTTTATGTTATTACATTTTCCAGTTGGTTTATCAAATTTAAGAGAGTAGCCGGGCTTAACTTCAAATAGCAATTTCCTCAAGCTTTAACGTAATATTGTTCTGGGAAATGGAACGTATTAAAACCAAATAGGATATATTTTATAGCAACGCGTTAAATTAGGTCTTATCGCTAGTTTGTTGTAAAATATTGGGAACAAAGATAGTTTCCATAAATCGGATTTTTCGTCTTATTTAAAATGAATCTAAACTTTGTTTATTTTAATCAAAATTTTAAGCATATCCGCCTAGACAGGCGCGGGTGGGTATAATAATTATTCATTTGGCATTTAGTTGTTGGAAAAAAATTACAATTTACTTTTTTCGGTGCCAGAAATATTATTCCAATACCTGAATATAAGGAGTATTCGCCAAACGCAACATATTTTTAATCATTATTGAGTAATAACTAAAGCTGGCCGAGGTGGCTGGAATACAGCCACGGTCTTGCGCTGGCGTCACACGTGCCGATTTAGAAGTGATTTACGCCGCAGTCTTATTTGAAAGGTTAATGCGGGAGGTTGTACCTATAAATTATACATAATGTCAAATGCGCCAAAGGGTAAAAAACGACCGTACGCGGACACAGTGAATAAATTTATCAGTGAATTTCCGGATTTATTCTATAACGGATGCAAAATAATTTGTAAAGTTTGCAATCAAGACTTAATGTGCTGGCACAAAACAGATTGTCGTCGTCATATCAATACCATGCAACATCAAAATAAAAAAAATGTCATGCCTTTGATAACTCAGTTTATGTTTGATTTATTGTTAATGTTAATAGCCTGTAATATTCCGCTACACATACTGGTTAAACAAGTCGTACATCGTTACGTAGATATATTCCAGCTGTTCGTGAAGACATTGTAAATAGGATTAAATGTGGATTAAAAAATACACGGCTCTGGTTATGTATTGACGAGACGACAGATTGTAAAAAAATTCTATTTTAAATATTATAGTACGTGTACTGGAACCGCTTAACATTTCCACTTTTACTAGCTAGTAAAAGACTAACTGCTTGTACTGACGAAATAATTACGCGTGTGGTGTTGGAGACATTCGAAAAATTTGAACTTTCAATAAGTCAATTATTGATGTTTGTGACTGATGGTGCCGCGACAATGCGCGTGGTAGGCCGTTCTCTTCTCTTCAAAGAGACAATTGTTGGTTTTTACATGTTACGTGTAAAGTGCATGCGTTACATCTTGTGGCAGAAACGATTCGAACATGTTTTCCAGAGGTAGGTGCTTTAACAGCAAATACAAAAAAAGTATTTCTCAAATCTCCTAAACGGCTTCGAGCATTTCACAGACAGTGTCCTAGTATCCCTGAACCACCAGAGCCGATTCTTACACGTTAGGGAACGTGGTTGAAAGCGGCTTTTTATTATGCTGAATATTTTCAACAAATAAAAGCTGTGATACTACTGTTCAACTCTAACGAGGCTGTAGCTATTAGGGAAAGCCAGACAAGCTTTCAAGACGTTTCCCTTGAAACAGATTTAAAAACTATTAATAACTATTATAGAGGACTACACGACGCAATAGAAAAATTGCGAAATAGTTCGTTGTCGTTAGAGGAATCGCTGCAAATAGTGGACCACGTAAATACACAGCTACAGGCTATAAATGACGCAAAAAATAATCGCGTTAGTGAAAAATTTGAGAGTGTATTACAGAAAGATCCTGATTTTAGCATATTAAGACAAATTTGTGATGGTGCATCTACAACTTGAGTTCACAGATTGTTTTACTTATGCCTGTATTACATCCGTAGATGTCGAACGGTCATTTTCAAAATACAAACATATTTTTCCACCAAAGCGAACATCGCTGACGGAGACAGCTGTAGAAACACACCTGATGCTATTATACTAGAGATCTTCCCCACTTTGTGATGACAACAACCAAACTACTTCATAAATCTGCTTAAAAGAGTGAGTTGTATACAAATTTTTATAAAATGTAACATTATTGTTAAAATTTATTTCCATTTATTGTACTTATTCAAGTATTATGATATGATGTAAACATATGAGTCATATGACGGCTCTGTCGGCCAGGTGACCTCGACCAGCTTTAGTAATAACGATACTTATTGACTGGCACAAAAAAACTGTAAAGTTGTCCCTACAATATAAGGAAAAGTTAGGGTATAGGATGTTATTTTTATATTAATTTTTTAGTTGACATGCCAATGTGTAAAAATTAATACTATCCCATACCATATTACTGGCGCGTTCACCATTTATTCAAATCTTCCAATAAAAAAATTGTCAAAGGATGCGGACGCTGCGGATGAGAAATTTCAATTAACCATATCTTTAGTCGTGTTGTGCTATAGTTATTATGATTATGAGCAACAAGAAGTATGGATGGCAAGTAACCAGTAGTGAAATTAAAACTGAATAAACAATTTCATAGCGAGGTGAAAAACTATTGTACGTGCCTAATTGTAGTAAACAAATCTCTTGATTACAAGTATGGTTAGTTAACGATATAAACACCAATATAGATATTTATGATAATTTAGTTCTGACAGTCAAAATAAATACCGCCTTTAAAATACTGTAATTTATGAAGCATGGCTTTTGGTTAAAAAAAGGCAGTAATACGAAACAATAAAAGGTAATAAGCATCAAACATCAACCAATGTCCTTTTCAAGGGTAATATAAATAAAATTATGATTTATTTTCTTAAGCCGTGACTTTAAGGGCAACATAAATGTTTATTATGAATAATATCCAGAGCAATAAAATACACTCATTGGTATTGTGTATGGATGCTGTAATTTACCTAAACAATAAAACAATTATAATTTTCGTCTCACCATACACATAAAAAATAATTTTATTGCTGCCTACCGAATACCTACATATTAATAGTAAATTCTGTTTCAATTTCCACCACTGAAGCCTACTGGTTATTACACGGTTTATTATTATACTGTTTTTCTGTGAACAGGCATACCAAATGCTGGATAATTTATGGAGATTGGCTAGACTATTTCCAAGTTACAACTTGAATCGCATACACAGTAGATCATAAGTGGGGAAATTTTTACATTCAGTAACCACATATACACGCGTTAGAACCTTAAGGTACTGTTACACGGGCAATAAAAATTGCTTAATTGCCAGCAATATTTGCCGACTTTTACGTCACGACAACATCTAGCAACTACAACAACAAGCAACTGTTCGTCAATAAGTTGCTGAATAATTCCCACCGATATTTGTGAATATTCAGCAATTAGACAATAGATGTGTACACGGCAAGATTCAGTAGAGCAACTATTCCCGGTGACGGATGAACTGTATCTCGTCGCTTCAAGTGCTTTTATCATTATGCATGCAATAAATGCAAGAAAAAAGAAAAGAAACAGACGAATGTGGGTACGACCATATTTAGCTCGACGACAAGTATTGACTTCTACATTGTGTAATGAATTACGTTTAGACGACTTTTTATTCCAAAATTTCACCAGAATGTCCAGAAGTGATTTTGAACTACTTGTGAACAAATTGGGTCCCAAATTCTTAAACTTTTTCTGTGCCTCCTCGGCAGGTATTTCGAACTGTATACCAATGGCATTCCATTCGTCTTTCTTCAGATTCCGATTTTTATATTCTAAGTTATTGACATCCCATAAACAAGTTCGTAAATGAATTACGTCGATAAAGCTTATTAATTTCTCGTTGCTCCACGAAGCACACATTTTTACAATTTGCAATCTTTTCACCGGCACAACATAAAGCAAATAGTCACAGAATATGACGGAGGTAGGTATATGGGCAAGCGAGATGGAAACAATAATCGCCCTTAATTTTCCAAACACGATGGATATACGGCAACTCGACGTAAAGATACAAGCAACTATAAACGATGTAGAACAATATGACAATAAGTTGCCGAAATACTTGTTGAAAATCGCACAATGTTGGGCAATATTGCTCCATTAATTGCTCCAGTGTGTCGCCCAGCAACTAATTGCTATAAAAATTGCTCGTGTAACAGTACCTTTAGAAGGCTCAGTTTGTTGTCGCTGTAATGGAGAAATGGGAAAAATATCACGAAAAAATCGAATAGTAGCCCCACAATTTTACCATTTCTCAATTGTTTTATTGTTCTTTATGTTTGCACAGATCTTTTTCCCTCAATTCCAGTTTCAGTTGCTAAGAAAAGATTATCCTGTAAATAACACTTGACAAGTTTGATAGCAGAAATAGTATTTCGAGATGTAGTGTGAGGTGTATGCCCCAAGTGCTTAAAACAGTAATTGCTTGATCTTTCAGTCAACGAACAAACTGGCTGACAAATTAAATGAAGAATTTTTTCTACAAATTTTAAAATTTCAATATATATATATATATATATATATATATATATATATATATATATATATATATATATATATATATTATATATATGTTGTTTTCAGGTTTTCGCGGGTGGTGAATGTTAAATTCGTTTTCCGGGTATACTTCCGCGTAGGTGATAGGCCCCGAGAGGGGCATTTTCAGTTCGAGTAACCAGAAGCCGCAGTAAGCAGTTATCTGTTAGAACCTGAAGATGGCAGATGAGATTCTGCCGAAACGTCGTTCAGACAACCACGGTCCCTCTCGGGGCCTATCACCTACGCGGGAGTATACCCGGAAAACGAATTTAACATATATATATATATATATATATATATATATATATATATATATATATATATATATATATATATATATATATACATATATATATATATATATATATATATATATATATATATATATATATATATATATATATATATATATATATATATATATATATATATATATATATATATACATATATATATATATATATATATATATATATATATATATACAGGTGCCCCCTAATGTGTATTTGTTCCATAACTCTGTAACTATTACAGATAAAAAAAGTTAACATAAAAGTTCCTCAGCGTTCATCATCGTATAATCTAAAAATAATTTTAGTTATAGAGGTATTTCGTTTTAGCTGGGCTTTCTGCGCAGAAAATATGTATTGTTCGTGTTATAGGTTACCATATCTTATACACAACAATACAACCATAGTAATAAAAAAACTTTAACCTTTTACATGTTACAAAACTTTGGAATAGAAGGTTCGTTTCTAGATAAAATTGTTAACGGAAAATGAGCTGTTTTATTAAAACATTATGTAAAGTATATAGTAGATTAGGTTAGATTTCTTGTGAGTGGGTCCCTGTCGACCCTTCACTGCGGCCTTCAACAGGCCTATTGTGGCAAACACCTAGTTATATTTCACCCAATAAGTCCAGTCTCGTAATGAAACTGATAACTTTATTGGGTGAGAATGTGTCCAGATCCTCTGGCAGTAGTTGCCCTTTGCCAAATATTGAGAATCGGACCCTCTCAACAGCGGGACAGTTACATAGGATGTGGTCTGCCTGCTCATCATCTTCCAGGCATAGACGGCACTCGGCGTTTTCCGCTAGGCCGAGTTTATGCACATGGTAGTTTAGTCGGCAGTGCCCGGTATATAGGCCTGTTAGAGTTTTCAGGTTTACCCACTTAACTCTAAAAGTTTCTTAGCTCTTGATTTCAAAGGGTATTTTATAAACGCCTTAGAATGAACTAATCCTGGTAAATCTTGCCAATACTGGAGGGGTTTTCCTTTCAGCCCAGGTTGAGATAGCCATCTTAGCAGTACTTAAAGATATGCCAAGTATCGGTTCTGGTCCGATGATTCCTGATCCCGCTCCTTCTCTGGCCAAGGAGTCGGCTATTTCGTTGCCTTCCATATCAGGGTGGCCTGGTATCCACCAGATTCACTTTATTGTTTTTGCTCAAATGATTTAGGGCCTTCTCACAATTCCATACCATTTTGGAGTTACACCCGGTAGAAACCAAGAGCTTTGGTTATCTGAGAAAATTTTTATCGATCTGCGTGTAAGATGCATACATACAGCCTTCACACATACAGTTCAATGGCATGAACCTTCGCCTGAAAAGCAGTTGCAAGAGTACCTAGACTTAAATATATCCTCACCCTTGCGGTCTGTAGCTATGACTCCGGCTCCTGTCCCCTCGGGAGATTTGGAGCCGTCTGTAAAGCCAGTAACTGTCTGCCCACAGTAGGTCGGCTTTATTCTGATCCCACTCATCTCTTTCCGGAGAAAGGATGTTGAAGGTCAGGTCGTAGTTGGTCATAGTAGACATAGTATCCGAGGGGATTTCCAGAATGCTGTGAATCTGTATGTCATCCAGCAACCTGTTCCGCTCCATGATACTAGTCTGCGGCATGTTAATGGCCACTTGTTGCAGTCTGTAGGTTGCCCACCTGGCCTCTCTCTCCAAATATATTGAAGAGGGGAGTAAATCCAGGAGGATTTCCATTGCTGCTGACGGTGTGGTGCTAATTGCTTTCATTACGGTCATGCATGCTAATCTCTGCAGTCCAGAGAGTTTAGCTTTGGCCGTCCGTTGAGATCATTTCAGCCACCAAACAATGGATCCGTATAGTTATCATTGGTCTAATGACCGTGATGTAGATCCAGTAAATTTGTTGGGGACTCATGCCCCAGGGTTTACCACAAATACAACGGCATGTCCATAAGGACAGCTTTGCTTTGTGGATTAAGCTTCTCCAGTTGGGAGTTCCAATGAAGTGATCTATCTAGATGGATTCCTAGATATTTTACCTCCTCCGCAAATGGAATAGCTTCATCCATTAAAGAGGGAGGTCTTAAGTCCTCCAGCTTCCTTTTCTATGTGAATGGTACTATTACTGTTTTTTTGAGGGTTTACAGACATCTATTCCCTGTCACACCAGTTACTCACTGCATCCAGTGTCTCTTGAAGGGTATTCGATATTACTCCTTCAGAGTTTCCTCTAACTAGTATAACTAGATCATCTGCATATGCTAGAACCTCAACCTCCCACAGTGTGAGAATAGCCAGTAGGCCGTTCACAAGAAGTGACCACAAAAGGTGGGAGAAAACCCCCACCCTGCGGACATCTCTTGTGGCTCTAAACCTAACTGTTTCTCCCTGTAGAGACGTTGTTATGGTCCTGTTTGATAGCATAATACGAATGCAGTCGCCTATAGTAAAAGCTTAATTCCTCTGGCAGCCACTGCTGCATATAAAAAGAGTCAGGCAGAGCATTATTAATTGCTCCCTCAATGTCGAGAAAGGCTCCCACCGCAATTTCCTTCATTCGAAGGGATTGGGTGATCTTCTCGACTAGGTTGTTGATTTTTCCTGTTTGATATACGTACTGATGGGTATTGAGGGTGATGATTCAGGATGTTCCCCCTGATATATCCGTCCAGCACCTTCTCCAGGCCTTTCAACAGAAAATATGTGAGGCTAATTGGTCTAAGCGACTTAGGGCTTGGTTCTTCCCTACCCATTTTTGTTATATATACTACCTTAACCGCCGACCAACTGGATGGGATATAGTTAAATACCAGATTAGCTCTGAATAATTTAATGAGGTCCATTTTGTAGTAGAGCTGGGAAAACTCCGTCCTCTCCTGGCGATTTGAATGGTTGAAAGGATTTGATGGCCCACTCAATTGCCGGTAGTGTGATCACCTTTTTAGCTGTCAGCCAATCAATTTTTATCAGGTCGTTTTTAATCGACCTTTTGATGGTGACAGCTGTTGGTCATCTGGATTCAAGCACCCTGGGAAGTGGTTTTGTGCTAGGAGCTGTAGGATTTCCTTTCCACAGTCCGTATATGAGCCATCCGGTCGCCTTAACGAGCCGAATTCCCACGTAAGCTCTCTGGAAAAAATCTTGTGGATTCTAATACTGTGAGGTAGGTTAGTTATAAAGTATAGAGTAACGCAATAATAATTAAAGAAAAAACAAATGCAATAAAACAACATTTTTAAATTATGTTGACAAAAATTAATAAGAGTTTCTAGTACCTATACGAGTAGGCAAAAATATAAAACAAATGCAACACATTTATTCCAAACAACTATCAACTGCATCAGAATCAGCATCAATCACTTCCGCATCATGACCGTTGTCAGAAAATTCGTCATTTAGGATTTGTTCTACTTCCTCGTCAGACTCATTCGTGTCAGCAGTATTTGATGCAACTCTCTATTGTCGCTAGGAACTTTAAATTAGAATATTCTCAATGTGGAAATATTCCCAAAATTGGAATATTCCCTTTGTCCATCTCTACTTGAGGTACACCAATATCAGTTATTTCCGTTTTTGATTTTGAACTAAAAACATTAACATACTGTTTTCTACTGGTTAGATAAGATTTTAGCATATTTTGCGTTGACCATATGTACCATAATACTCAATATTTTCTAAGAGAATCGCATTGTATACGCAGTCAAATGCCTTGGAAAGATCAATAATTAATGCCGCCACTTTCTTCATCATCATCTAGATTTTTATAAATAAACTCCAAACTTACCCAAGCTGTAATAGTGGATATGTCTTCTCTAAAACCATATGGGTTTGAGGAAAGAATTGAGTTTACTTCTAAAAATTAAGTTATTCTTATTAATTTTTAAATAACAAATTCGGGGCAGCTATTTCCCGGGTTACCCTATATATTTCTTACTTTAATTTCCTACAAAACAGTTAACTTTATTTCAGTCACTAGTATTAGACTTTGTGAGTGAGTATTAGAATTTAGAAATGATAAATACACTACTATTGATTGAAACAGATTGAAAATATAACATTAATTTATCTTTTGTTCTTTGATTCGTAGATATGATTTGCTAATAATTACGTGTAATGGTAGTAGTCGTTCCAGAAAATAACTGTAATTGTATACGTGCTGCATGTTAAAAATGAGTAAGTTTTAAGAATCCTAAATCATGTTATGGTTGAATAGGGACTTGTTGGCATATATGGTTTTCAAGGTAACCATCATTCTTGTGCATATCAGCCTATGGACGATATAACTGTATCTGCTCTGGTCTTATTAAACATGAATTTATATCTTACCCAACAGATATATACAACTTTATTATATAAAAAACTCGTTATCTGCTAGTACACGGAAAAACCTGAAACGTGATTTTAATTATGATTCTCATAAGGAAAAAATGAAAGTAACAAAACATGATTTTTATCCGCGCAATTTATTTAAAAAATATAAACTAAAAATCGCTTAATACACAAATGGAACAATGTAAATTTTTAGAATAATTGTACTCTGTGTACCAACTGACACATATTTTTAAAAGTGATTTTGATACTTGTTGGTCATGTGTGACTGATTTAAATTATATAAACATATTTTTGATTTCAGTCCTTAAAGCTAATTTCATAAATCCCCGATATTTCTTTTGTTTCAATTTTGTCTTTTGGATTGCCCTAAAGTTGTTGTAGTTTATTTCCCGATGAATGAACCACTGTTATACCTACATCTTTTTAAAATCCTACCGATGCCACGGGTGAATCGAGGATCGAATGGGATCGATACAAATTTCGGATTTTTCTCTTTCATTTTGAGAGGTCAAGGGATTTCGAAGCGACTCTAAATTTTCGTTTCCTAATTATTTTATCAATTAAACTTACAGAATATCCTTAATCAATGCCTTTTCTTTTCAAACCTCTCCTTATTGAGGGGGAAGCTTAATAGCCGATGGATTAAAACTCGCCATTTTGTGTTGAGTATAATGGTGAGAGTCCTTAGGGATATATCTTAGAGTATTGGTATGTTTTCTGTATATATCAAATTCTAACTAATGTTCACTATTTCTAATTATTAATACATCTAAAAATGGTAGATGGCCAGAGTTTTCAATTTCATATGTGAATTTAACTGACGCGAAACGACTGTTTAATTTAGATATAAATTTGTATCGATTTCATTCGATCCTCAATTCACCCGTGGTATTGATAAGATTTTAAAAGATGTAGGTATGACAGTTCATTCAACGGGAAATAAACTACAACTTTTAGGCAATCAAAAAGACAAAATTGAAATAAACGAAAAGTCAGGGAATTACGAAATTAGCTGTAAGGACTGTAAACGAAAATATGTTGGACATACTAGACGATCGAATCAAAGCAGATTAAAAAAGCATATGGCCCATCTCAAATATGATAGAACAGATAAGTTTAGTGTTGACCAACATGCGTTTCAGAACAACCAAAAAATAGATATTAGCAATTTAAGATTAATTAGGAATGTAACAAATACTAGACAACTGGATGCATTTGGAAATCATAAAGTGTAAAGATAGTATGAATAGTGACAGAGAGCCTATGCCTAAAAGCCCGCTTTATTGGTTAGTGGGTCACAGTTCACCGAACTATGACAAGAGTTTAGGTATAAATAGGGTAGATTGTGTTGCATAAGTTTAGTTTTAAACATCTCCAGATGATGCCAACTTGGTTGGCGAAATGCGCGTCGAGTTCAGTATATAGTGTTTTGGTGTTTCGTGGAAAATTACGTCAGTGTTAGTTTTCATAAATTGAAATAAAGCAAAAATAAATAAATATTAAGCAACAAAGGCGACTCAATGAGGGCTAACGTTTTTAGGCTCACCAGTTGGCGCCACTGGTCGAGTAAGGTCGTGTCAAAAGCTATTGTTAGGCGCGGAAAAAGTTTATACTGTTTTATTATAATTATTTCGCACACCAGCAAATAAAAACCCTTGTTAATTGTGCCTCAAGTGTTGTGCAGTTCCATTTTGTTCGGAAACAAAAGGCGGCCATATGCTACCGAGAGACAAAACTCGCCTAAACCAGTGGTTGATAGAGATAACTTTACTCCTTCGAAACATTCGTGTACTTGTAAGAAACATTTTAATCCTGATAATTAGGCGTTACCAAAGGAGTCTACTACAGAAAATCGCGAGTAATAGTCATGTACATTCGTTGTTTTCATCATACTCATTCTTGATATAACCTAACTTTAATGACATAAGACACTTCTGATAAGTACAATAATTTCCCTACTAAGCACGTAAATTACTACTTTCCCCTTTTGTGTTAAATGTTTTTCAGCCAATTTTTATAAAAATTACTAAAAACTATCGTTAAAAAGCCATAGTAAACATTAGCGTTCAGTGAGATTGACCTTTCCATACAGTAGCACCTCTCGTGGTGAATTCAAGCGCATTAACCATCATTCTACACAATTCAGAAAAAGCGTCCATAGTAACATTGTCCAATCTATTCTTACTTATATGTATATGTATATATATATATATATATATATATATATATATATATATATATATATATATATATATATATATATATATATATATATATATATATATATATATAATATATAATATATATATATATATATATATATATATATATATATATATATATATATATATATATATATATATATATATATATATATATATATATATCGCGTATAGAGTGAGTCAACTCAAAAAACAACAACTGTGATCCTTACTCTACAGCATGTGATCCGATATGACGGGATATCCATAGTTATAATAAGCATACAAACTGACCTACATTTTAACTGCAGAGTTAGAGTATACGGCACATGTAGCATGATAAGGTATATAACAAAAATTAAGATGTTCCTAATAGAAATAAAAAATAGTAAAACTATTATATATAGTTGATCCCCCTAAATATTAAATACAATTTGAACGAAACAACTACTCAGCGGGCAAATACCCCGACCTGCATTGGATTATACCTTCAAATCATGATAGATCGGTAGCCAATATCATTTGTCAATTCCTAACCAGGCATAGACCGGTTTAGAACTTATTAGTTCTCAGTATGCCATAGGTTATGAAACAGACAAATGATAGTGGCCAACCTGCTAGTCACATACTGTCTAAGGTAAATTGAGTAGTGGTGAGAGGTATGTGAAACTTCTCATATAATCCTAATGCTACTATCCGACCGACATCATAGATGTCTCTGTGGCGGATAGCGACTTGCGAAGCAAGTACCGAGAGCGGCGACCTCTAGCCCAGGTGGACTAAACTACTGTTATTAAATATGATTTGAACGAAACAACTACTCAGCGGGCAAATACCACGACCTGCATTGGATTGTACCTTCAAATCATGATAGATCGGTAGCCAATATCATCGTTCAAATCATATTTAATAACAGTAGTTTAGTCCACCTGGGCTAGAGGTCGCCGCTCTCGGTACTTGCTTCGCAAGTCGCTATCCGCCACAGAGACATCTATGATGTCGGTCGAATAGTAGCATTTGGACCATACGAGAAGTTTCACATACCTCTCACCACTACCCCTAAATATATTAAAGGCATGAAACTGCTAATGCAGAATATATTTTCATTTTCAATGATTTTATAATTATAAAAATGGAATCTAATTGAAATAGGCTACCACAAAAGAACTAATTCAAGTCAGAGTACTCCCAATATGGGCAGAGACTACACCATCCGTAGACCACTTTTTGACTGTTAACCTTCATCAGTACAGAATATGCAAGAGCATCTACTTACATCGAAGATTCTAATTCTAATACATTTGAGGTGAAGGTAAAGGTGAAGTCAGTGACTTTAAATAAAAGATTGTAAAACAATCTAGTGGTAGTGTATTCATTATACCCTTAATTTATTTTCAGATAAACTCACAGACACAGTATTTTTTGTTTTATTTTAAAAATTGACCTCTCTCGTTTTCTCTATTCATTATTTTTTTATATTTTATAAAAATGCTTTGGTTTGAGACTGTATAATTGGAACATATTTTTTCTGAGCTACACCAGCTTCTCTGGAATGGATTTTAAAGTTTATTTTCTCATTCATTACAAGGATTACAATTGTTTTAAAATGAAAAAGTATCCCACGAAATATCAATAGTGATGTCAGTATGGACTTACAGTGACATCCATGTCAAAAAGAACATTAATTTGGATGTGGCACAAAATAAAGCATACAATAGCTTGTATATCGAATTAATTTCGTTATAGGGTTTAAGTTTGAAGAGATGGAAATCTGCGAGCCAAATAATTTAAATGGAATTGAAACCGGTGTCAATCTAATATTATCTCAGTACATCGTCCCCTTCTGAAAAGTTTAAAAAAGTTGGCGTTTCACCGTGACGGATTACTGTAGGGCTTAATGTCAACATCATGATTCAAATTACAGAGCGGGTTAACCGATCCATTGCCACATTGATGTCAGAGGCGCCGATATTTCCAAAAACACTTCAGGAATCGCTTCAACACTAAGAAACAATGATTTACGTTTTAAAATATTTATAAATATTGATTTTTTCTTTAAATTTGATGTTGATTTACCTTATTATGTACAGGATGACAACACTAATTTTGACCCCCCCTTTATTTCCTTATTATGAAGATTTTTTAAAATTTTAAATTGTGGCAGTATCTGAAATATTCGAAATTTTTCAAATATAATATTCAAAATTACCTAATGCCAACACATACAGGGTGGTGAAAGTTGTTTTTTAATGGAACGCCCTGTATACCTTTTGATGGGTTTGTAGTACTCTTTGGGCTGATTTCAAAAATGTATAACTTGTTTGAGTTTAGATCAAAATCTGCCGAGATATTCGGGGATAAACATGAGAAATATTTGATTTCACTATTTTGAGGTGGCCTTGCATTCTGACTTATCTCTTGATTTTTAATTTCTTTTAATTTTAAAAGTAGAAAAAATATATTTACAGTTACTTAGAAATGATATTCAATATGCGCTCCATTATTTTCTATATACATTTGACAACGTTTTAAAAAATTTGACCGAACTTGTTGCAGACAATATAGATTATTATTTATTCTATTAATTTATTCAATGATCTTTCATCTTAATACATCAACATCGCCAATCTCCTCTTCATGTATATATATATATATATATATATATATATATATATATATATATATATATATATATATATATATATATATATATATATATATATATATATATATATATATATATATATATATATATATATATATATATATATATATATATATATATATATATATATATATATATATATATATATATATATATATATATATATATATATATATATATATATATATATATATATATATATATATATATATATATATACATACAGGGTGAGTCACCAAGGGCGCCTCGGTCGATATCTCCATTAATATTTATTATACAGAAAAAAGTTTCAAATAAAAGTTGTAGGAGTCAAAGAGCACCATATTTTAAAATTATTTCTAACTACACAGGTGTTTGATGTTAGAGTAGCATATCAAAAGTTTGTTTTTTTTAAATGGGACACCCTATATATTTTTGCAAATTCTTATTCCTACTTTAATTGCCTTTTCGAATATGTCTTGTTTTTGAAATTCCATTACGACGTTGTCGAATTAATCAACTTTTTTTCAAACAAATTGTCATTTGCAGACCTCACTAATAAATTCTGCATGAGCGGTATTTTCACAGATTAAGCAAACTTTTTTTTGTTAAATGTTAAGCAATGCCATGGCCTAGCCTCCAAATATTTTAAAGTTGGAATTATTTGTACAGGTTGTTTATTACGATGATACAAAAATGGCTAACTTTAATCTATCATAACTTCATTTTTTTAAATGGAACACCCTGTATATTTTTACATATTTGGATAGAGTTTTTGTCGCTCTACAAATTTTATTAACCTATAGTTATACCTAAAACCAACGGTTTCCAGTGAAACTGCATTCTAATAAAAACATCAGGTAACTTCTAGAAATTCGGATATCATAAGAGGAGGCATTGCCACATGTTTTTGCAAGAAACAACTATGAGCTAATTGTTTCAATTAATGTAAGTTTCATCTTTTATAAATGAAAAGAAATTTGTCTTATTATTCTACATTTAAATACTTGACTGTGTGAATTTTCCAAATATCTAGATGGCATTTATCACTGACATTATTTGTTTGAAACAAATTTGAAACGCTTTTAATTTGCAGACTTTATTGTTACGTTAATTTCTACTTAAATAAGTATTTAAAGTGAATTTTTCTAAGCAAGAAAGAATTAATATGATTTACTGTTTCGGGGAGTTATGGTAATTGTTTGTTGGCCTCTAGATTGAATGGTCAAAAATATCCAGACCAAAGACATCCGAATTGTCGCGATTTTAAAAAATTAAAAACTAAATTCGATGAAGCGGAAAAGTTATGTTTAAGAAGCCGAAGCGAATTAAACCAGTTGTAAATGAAGAAAACACATTATCTGTTGCGCTAAGCCTCGTAGAAAATCCACATGTAAGTTCAAAAATTTTAAGTAGGGAATTGGATATTAGTTAGTCCAGTATTGCAAGGATTATAAAAGAAAATAAGTTTCACCCTTATCATATCCAATTATTGCAAGAACTAGAAGCTATTGATTTTATTAAGAGACGAGAATTTTGTGAATGGGCAATTCAGAAAGTGCGTGAACAACCGGATTTTTTCGAATACGTGTTTTCTGACGAGGCTACGTTCCATAAAAACGGAAATGTTAATAAGCACAATCTGCACTATTATTCTACAGAAAATCCCCATTTCAAACGGAGTATTCACCATCAACACAGGTGGTCATTAAACGTTTGGGGTGGAATTATAGGAGGATATGTAATTGGGCCATATTTTTTTTGAAGGTAGAATAAATGGAGAAACATATCTACACTTTTTAAGAAATAGTCTACCAGATTTGTTGGAAAATTTACCATTAGCTACAATACGATGGTTATGGCTGCAGCATGACGGGGCGCCAGCCCACTACAGTGCGCAAGTACGCAACTATTTGAATAATGAATATCCAGATAAGTGGATTGGTAGAGGTGGGAGAATTTGTTGGCCACTTAGGTCACCAGACCTAACAAAATTAGATTATTTTATGTGGGGTTATGTAAAATGTTAGCCAGTCTTTTTTGAGTCGTCTAAGATTATGCGAGCAAGAAAATGGAGGACACATTGAACATCTTATGAACTACATACAACTAAAAAAATTGTATTTACTGTTTTATTATAAATAAATTGTTTCATGTTCGTAGTTCCTTCTCGCAAAAACAAAAAAAACACGTGCCAATGCCTCCTAAGATATCCGAATTTCTAGAGATTACCTGATGTTTTTATTAGAATGCAGTTTCACTGAAAACCGTTGGTTTTAAGTATAACTATGGGTTAATAAAAATTGTAGAGCGACAAAAACTCTATCCAAGAATGTAAAAATATATGGGGTGTTCTATTTAAAAAAATGAAGTTATGATAGATTAAAGTTAGCAATTTTTGTATCATCGTAATAAACACCCTGTACAAATAATTCCAACTTTAAAAATATTTGGAGGCTAGGCCATGGCATTGCTTAACATTTAACAAAAAGGGTTTGCTTAATCTGTGAAAATACCGCACATGCAGAATTTATTAGTGAGGTCTGCAAGTGACAATTTTTGTGAAAAATGTTGAGTAATTCGACAACGCCGCAACAGAATTTCAAAAATAAGACACATTCGAAAAGGCAATTAAAGAAAGAATAAGAATTTGCAAAAATATATAGGGTGTCCCGTTTAAAAAAACACACTTTTGATATGCTACTCTAACATCAAACACCCTGTGTGATTAGAAATAATTTTACAATAAGGTACTCTTGGCCTCCTACAACTTTTATTTGAAACTTTTTTTCTGTATAATAAATATTAAAGGAGATATCGACCGAGGCGCCCTTGGTGACTCACCCTGTATATATATATATATATATATATATATATATATATATATATATATATAGTTTTTTATTGTTCCCCATAAAAAATAGTCTAGAGGATTAAGGTCTGGACTACAAGCCGGCCATGCCTATCCACACTGTATAACAATGATTTAAAAATTGACGTACCAAATTAGTATTATGAGGAGGTACCCCATCCTGTTGCCACGCTACCTCAAACCTTCATGCAAGTGGTATTTGGTTAACTAATAGATCCTCTATTTCATTTCTTAAATAATTTAGGTGATTTTCACTGTTCAACCTCCTCTCTACAAAAATAGGTCCAAGTATTCTATTATTTAACATCCCACACCAAACGTTGAGGCTCCTCCATCCTTATCGTCTAATGGGGAATACTAAATGAGGATTATCTGTCGTTCAGGTAAATTCATTTTTTTCCATTTAAACGATGAAATGTTGAAAAAAATACGTTCATCACTAAAGAGTATTGTATCATAAAAATGTCTATCAACATTAACCATGCGGAGCATTCCTGACAAAAGTTGAGTCTGTTTTGTAGATCTTGGGAGTATAGTTTGTGACATTGCAAAAATTTAAACGGTCTATACTTGTGTATTTTAAAACTTTATGAGTATTTGCTTTAGAAATTCCAAAATGTTCTTGGGCGATTTGTGTAGATCTTCTATTATTTTCTATAACATAAATTAGACTATTTAACGTGTTTTTTTGCAGATACCCGAAGTCTGGGGAATCTTCTAGCAAATTCCCTATATCCTACAGCTTTATTTTTATTACGCAAAAGATACATTTCAACAATTGCACAACTTTCTTCTACAGAATACCCCATTTTGCACGTAATTTTTGAACAATATAAAAATGACATTTCGAATAACATTTAGTCAATTGTTTTGAGAGTTAGAAATCAACAATGCAAAGCCACCTCGAAATAGTGAAATCAAATATTTGTCATGGTTATACTCGAAAATCTCGGCAGATTTTGATCTAAGCTCAAAAAGTACTACAAACCTATCAAAAAATATACAGCGTGTTCTATTAAAAAAAACAAAACTTTTCTTTCACCACCTCGTATGTATTGGCATTAGGTAATAATATTATTTTTGAAAAATTCGAAAAATGTCAGATACGGCCATATTTTAAAATTTTAAAAAATCTTCACAAATAGGGAAATAAGGGGGGGGGGGGGGGGCAAAATTACAGTTGACATTCTGTACACAAGCGTTTGTGAGTAATAAAAAATCTAAACAGGTAAAATATAGGAAAATGTAGGTATAAATGGTCCAAAAAATTTGTTTATTGAAAACTATTTGTCAAAATACTATAGGACCAAGAAACAAACCATAGCTATATCTAGCTTCAATATTAATTGATATACTGCACCTGCATGAAAAAAAAAATTAAAATAAATAATCGATAAAATGATCGGCGCTGCTGGAGACTCGTGTTTCGAATTTACTCTTCCTCATCAGTTATCAATACCGATCCATCGCAGTTGTTGCTACGTTTCACTAATTCATCAAATAATTGTCACAAAATCATATTAGTAAATTAAGTAAAAAATCCAGATACATTAACGGTTAAAATTAAATAAAGGATATATTGATAAATAAAAATAATTATCATTTTTTTCCCGACGACGTCGGACTCTCCTTTCATGGACTCGATGCAAAAAGTAAGTGCACAGTAAACAATAACATCGTGGTAAGTATATGAGCGAATCCGGCATATGACGGCAGGTCCTGCAGCTGACATCAGCATCCTCAACAATTCACACGCGGCTACGGTAGACCAAGGTGTTGATGACACTATCTCGATATGCCACAATATATCCCTCGGTCTTCAACCTGACTTTAGAAAGGCGAATGTCAGCCCGGTCGATTCTATGTTCTTGAAGAAAACACCGTGCTAAGGTTTATCGACGTACTGCCAAGGCAGAGTTCACTTTTCCTCGCCTCGTTGGTTTCTTTGCCTGATATCAAATACGAGACTGATTTCATCAGCGGCTTTTTTTGCTGCCTTGAACCATCCTGCGCCCTCTAGAACCGCGAGAGAGGATTCGAGCTTTTGAGAGTGTTACAAGCCGTGTTAAGTACTCTGCCAAGTATACTCAGGCTCAAGAGTCCTAGGCCCCTGTTAACCTGGAAGATACATACAAGGAACGGACAATCTAGGATCAATGCTTCTGTGAATTATAATCATCTTGCTGTATCTATGTTTAATTGGCGCAGCTCATTCTTTATCCACTTCACTACTCCAATGGAGTAGAGCAGAACAGGAATGATAATTATGTTAGCCGCAGACGCCTTGTTCTTACCCGAAAGTCCAGAAAATCAAATTTTTCGGAGTGGGTGTCGTGTCTGTATTTGCCATGGAGGAAATTGTTTATTTGTAAAGAACATAATTTTTCTAGTATAATGCAGAAAAATCAGAGTGGTACATTCTGCTGTTTTGGGAACAAAAATTTTGACTTCGAATTATCTATTTATCTATTATTGCACATATCTGCAAATTGCGTGCTTCCTACGGGTATTTGGAAAACACTAATGACACTGCTGAAAAGAACACCTTCTTTTTAGTATAAAGTCAAAAATCAGAGTGGCACACTTGTAATATTGAAGTTCTCCAGTACCTAATATTCTACATATAAAAGCGATAGCAGGGCTGAAAAGAACACCTTCTTTTGAGTAGAACGTAGAAAAATCAGTAGCACACTCTGGAAACGGAAAATCTTGCAACCATAAAGGTCGTTGCAGGGTGGGGGTGTTTCGTACGTCCCGTCCGCATTGCGTCTAGCGCACATCGCGAGATGAATCAAGGATTTCCCACCGCAACGTTTTGCCATTACACCTGCGCATTGTTTATTTAAAAGTCGCGATACATCTTACCTCGATGTTTATTTTTAAAGGAAGTTAATGTAGAATTGCGTAATGTTGGCCTTACATGAACTTCGTCAATTAGAGTCTTGGCTAGATCTTCTGATGCCATCTTGCCGTTTCCGTAAATGATCGACGCTAACTAAACACCGTTGAAAACAAGCAGATTTGTTTCAAACATTAACGCTTGGTGAACGATATGTGCAACACGGATCTGAACGTTCCTAGTTTGCGTCACTCCATACACTTGTATATACTTTTTTGATTTCTGTCACGGCGATCGACGCGACGCGGAACATGATGCAAACGCGTCGCTCCCACCCTGCAAAGACCTTATGTTTTCTATAACTGTGTGATACAAAAAAGCTTAAAAATATTTTAAATAGGAAGTAAGGAATTAAACAGTATTTTACCAAATCGAGGGAGCATTTTAAGGACGAGCATGTAAAGCAGAGGTCTTTCAATTCTCTACATAACTGTGTATTTTTTAAAACTTTTATTGATTCGTTCCTGAGAAATAATTGTTTCATTATTTTAGGTTCGGGAAATAAAAATAAAAGAAGCAGTTTAAATTATCGTATGTAATGTTCAAAATAACCCACACCGACTTTCATACAGTAGTAAAATCTGTCATGAAATTCTGTACGAACATTTCTGGAGTCAATAAACGGCATTCTCGAACAATTCTTTCACGTAACTCTTCCAGAGATGCGGGTTTTGTTGCAAATACCTTCGATTTCAAATGTCCCCACAGAAAGAAATCCAAGGGAGTTAAATCGGATGACGTAGCGGGCCACTCCACAGGGCCTCTTCTTCCAATTTATCGCTCAGGAAACCGTTTATCCAAAAATTGACGGACTGCTATAGCAAAATGTGGGGGTGCCCCATCCTGTTGAAAAAACAGTTCGCCCTCTAAAAGATTATTGTCTTCTTCTTGGATATTTGGGTAATCATTGGGTCGATGTTATTTTCAAACAGATCGAGGTACCTTTCGCTATTTAAATTGTAAAGAATGAAAAACGGCCCGACAATGTGATCCCCTAAGATGCCAACCTAAACATTTAACTTCTGAAGCCTTTGGGTATGAGTTTCCATGAACAAATGTGGATTGGTTTCACTCCAAGGAAAGTGTTTTTTTGTCAAAAAAAACTCCTGTTGATTTGAGAGCACTAAAAAATTTTGTTTTTTTATAAATTCCAATACCCCGTGTCGTGTATTTTAGATTTTTTTAAACGATTTGGATTGTGTGTAATCATCAAAAATAAAACTATTTTCCTTAAGAACGAATCGATAGAAGTTAAAAAAAAATACACAGTTATGTAGAGAATTGAACGACCTTTCAAAAGATGTATCACTCGACCCCCCTTGCCATTTTTTTGAGGGGGTGGCCGTGTAGGGTAGAGGGATGATGATACAAGTATTACATTAAAATATGTCCCCCTTGGAAACAAGGTCGACGTGTTTCACCAATTTTTTAAAAAAATTTTATCTCCAAAGTTATTCAGGGTGTCTACTTTTGGTTGGGACACCCTGTATTAAAAAGAAAATAGTCGTCACCTTCGCATTGATTTAAGTGCCATATATATAACACAGCATAGATGAAGATTTTATTCCTGTGGCCCAACATTATGTGACGCCGCTGCAAGCGTGTCAAGGGGTTGAGTTATGGTCAACAGAAAGGCTATTAATTTTAGGGTCTACAATTTCCTAAAGACAGATAACTGATTGGATCTCTCATGGTTTACCCATTCGGTAATTTTATAAAACTCATTCGATATTGGACACAAATTCGCTTACAATAAAATATATTTGTAAGAATAAAGTATGTCCGCATATTACAGAAAACTATTAATTTCTTTAGAAAGTTTTATTTAATAAATCCCTGAGGGTTAACTATGCATTTTACGTTTTACCGTTGCGTTAATAAATTATATTAATTGATATTATGTATTGAAAATTAAAAAAATTGCAATTAAAATTTCCAAATAATCATTTTAATTGTTTTCTATATGTTTTGAAAAGTTACTTTTGAACATATTTTCTTTCCTTTGTTTTGCGATATTTCTGGTCAAACTCGGCGGTCAATTACACAGGCCTGCATGGTTTTAGGGGTCTACAATTTTTTTTACATTTTTAGAGTAAGTCGTTCTGAACTCTGCAGTATTATTAGTTTTCGTGTATCACGCACTGTTTACTCTAAACATACATAACGACATTATTAGTAATTAATACATATCTTTTTTAAAATAAAATTATTAAGGACCACTGCCTTTTAATCTAGACGTTTCTAGTTACCTAGAACCAAAATATACACATAGTATTCGAAAAGCACATACAGAAGTCAGTAGTAAGTTAACTGTGGTTGAACGTGTGTTTACAGTATATAATAGCGTGATAAAGTTATTAAAAATTCGTCATGTCCTCAAGACATTGTAAAAACAGCGCCGATGTGTTTTGTTACATTTGTGGTTCATATACAGTTAAAAAAAGACAAAGAAATATTACGGAATTCATGAAAAGAAGTTATCATGCGTACTTTGGTGTAAAGCTTGGAGATCAAGACAAAACATGGGCGCCACACAGAGCTTGTCATACATGTGTTGAATCGTTACGGAAGTGGCGGGAACCCAGCAATCATGTAAAAGATTGTTACTTTTGCTTGTGTGACATAAGTGGCTTTAATACTAAAAATAAGAAAAGAATATTTTATCCGAACCTTCCATCAGCAATAAGGTCAGTAGCGCATGGGCCAGATGTACCTGTACCTGCTGTACCAGAGAATTATATTCTTTTGTCGTCTGATTCTGATTCGCAATTAGAAATTGAAGATTCGGATGAAGACTTTTCATTACAAAGTACTCAGCCTCAGCTTTTTACTCAGAATGAACTAAACGATTAATTCGTGACTTAGGACTTTCAGAAGAGTCTGCTGAACTTTTGGGGTCTAGACTGAGTGAAAAGAATTTACTTCTTCCAGGAACGACATTCTCTCGGTATAGAAAACGTGAAACTGAATTTTTAGAATAATTTGATCAAGAGGGATTCCTTGTTTACTGCCATGATGTTCCAAGATTGGTTAGCAAGTTAGGAGCATCCATTTATCAACCAAATGACTGGAGGTTGTTCATAGACTCATCTAAAAGGAGTTTAAAGGGTGTATTGTTGCATAATGGTAATATATATGCATCAGTCCCGGTTGCACACTCTGTTCGTTTAAAAGAAAGATATGAAGATTTGAAACTCCTACTTGAAAAGGTGAAATATGCAGACCACAACTGGATGTTATGTGGAGATTTTAAAATCTTAGGTATGCTCTTAGGCCAATAGTCTGACTATACTAAAATGACCTGTTTCTTATGCGAATGGGACAGTAGAGCACGAGGTGAACATTGGCAAAAGAAAGAATGGCCACGTAGAATTAATTTAGTACCTGGTTCAAAAAATATTGTATAAGAAAGTGTGGTCGATCCGAAAAAAAGTTATTCTGCCTCCGTTACACATTAAGTTGGGGCTAATGAAGCAATTTGTTAAGCTCTTGACAAAAACTGTAACTGCTTCAAGTATTTATGTTCAAAGTTTCCTAGTTTATCAGAAGCCAGGCTTAAGGAAGGTATTTTTGTTGGGCCACAAATTAGAGAGTTAATGAAAGACAGACAGTTTGACTCAACAATGAATGATAAAGAAAAGGCTGCATGGGTTGGCTTCAAAAATGTAGTTCAAAAGTTCTTAGGTAATAACAGAGATCCTGATTTCAAGAATATAGTCAGCGATATGTTAGAAAATTATAAAACATTGGGGTGCTATGAGTTTGAAACTTCATGTTCTTCATTCCCATCTTGACTATTTTCCAGAAAATCTCGGGGCGGTGAGTGAAGAACAAGGTGAAAGGTTTCACCAGGACATTAAACAGATGGAGATGAGATATCAAGGAAGATGGAACGTCGGCATGATGGCTGACTATTGTTGGTGTTTAAAGAGAGAATCTTCTAAAGGTGAAACTTCACATAAACGGGCTTCAACTAAGCGTTCATTTGAAAGTAAAAGAAAACATTTTCATTCCCAAAGAGACATGTAAAAATGTTAACAACTTTTTTTGTAATATTATTTTCTTGTAGGCACTTTTAAATTTTGATTTAAATTTTGTAATTAAAAATGAGAAGTATTTTACTGTAATGCATTATTTTAATACATTTTATTAGAAAACCGTTCATGTATTTTTACTTTGTGAAAAAACCTTGCGTGATAGAGCAAAATGCAAGTTATTTTTGGATTCGGCATGAAACAGTCATACAGAATTACATTAAAATATAGAAACCCCCCACCATAAGTTTTATTTTGCAGGCCTGTGTTATTTTGACTCCTGTGATAGAAATATATACATCTGACGTGATTAAATTATTTTCCCATACATTTTTCTATTAAACAAAGATAATTTTTCAATTCAAACCCTATTTAATTGATACCTTAAGCATACTTTATATTTATCTAAATGATATGACAAACGTACATTTTTAAATAAAACAATTCATTGACCGACTATTTATTCCCCTTGTAATACGCGGTATAGAATTTTATAAATTTAAGGGTGCACACCATTGTAAATAGTACACAATAGCAACTAAGTTTGCATTTTCATATAAAAAGGCTGTAATTTATGAATACAACTTGATAAATATATACGTTCAAAGTTAAATTACACAGTAATACGGAATATCGTATGCCCGTTTTTGTTCTGCAAATTATACAGCCAATAGTTACAGCCTTATCAGATTCAATAAATAAACCTCCCTAAAGCGTACAATTGTGGTAAATATGTGCAATAACACAAAAGATAGCATTGAAATATTTTCTATTATATATTTAACATTCTCATCCTTCCCACAGGACAATTTTTATTATAAGTCATAAGTGAGTTGCACCGACCAAGTAAACCGTTAGTGATTCAATCACTTACCTGCCCTTAGAAAATTATGAACGTTAAAATTAACAGCATTACTGTTCATCATCATAAGTCAAACTCTTGACGCTTTAACGCACCTGTAGCAGCGTCAAGTAAAGGAGGGCCATATGTCTACAAAGTGCAAAATTATACGACTACTTAATTTGAAGTTAAAATTATATCTAACAATAGTCAGCACAGTAGTGCTGACGACTGACAGACATACACAGACACACAATTTTTGTGTTTTTGAGTTAGTAGGAGATTGTGCAATAATTGCTGATGCTCAATAAAATTTATCGGTCATTTATTTGTCACAACAATTTGAATGGTGAAAATTACACTGGTCGACAAATTTAATTTTTTAACTTCCCGCTAAGAAAATTGAAAATTTTCAGAAATCGGGAAGTTATTGGTTTCACCCCGATTTTCGAAAATCGAGTTTTTGTCAGATCTCGACGTTTTGAGGTCCTAAGAAGCTATTCCGACTATTCCCACGATGGTGTCTGTATGGCTGTATGTATGTGTGTATGTGTATGTGTGTACGGTGTATCTAAACCTCTCATAACTTTTGAACGGCTTGACCGATCAAAACACGGTTTGCGGCATTCCAAAGTGGTTGACTCAACTTAGATTTCCTGAGAATTAAAACCGATTCGGATTGGTATATTTTGAGAAATCTCAAAAATAAAATTTTCAAAAATTTGTTTTTTTGGAATATCTTTTAGACTACTAAACCGATCAATTCCAAAATCTAATCAGCTCTTCTCCTTATAAAACAATGTCGATTGTCGTAAACCGCATCAAAATCGATTGATTCGATCGAGAGATATCGATTACGAAAAATTCGCCAAAAAAAGTGTTTTTTTTTAAATAACATTCAAAATTCCTGCCGGATCGTTTTTTTTGGTACTAAGATAACTTTTTGTACTTAAAATACTGCTTTGAATGCCGTAAACCGCATCAAAATCGGTTGATTCGTTCAAGAGATATCGATTAAAAAAATTCGCAAAAAAAGTGTTTTTTTGAAATAACATTCAAAATTTTTGTCGGATCAATTTTTGATACAAACATAACTTTTTGTACTTAAAAAACTGCGTTGAATGCTGCAAACTGCATCTCGATTGGTTAATTTGTTCAAAAGATATCGCAGTTCAAAAATTACAAAAAAAAGTGTTTTTTTAATATAACTTCGAGATTTTTCACCTAATCGTAGAGCTCAAAAATGTATGTGTATAATATTTTGAGCTTGGAGAGCTCAAAAATTAACTAATACATATATTTTTGAGCGCTTTAAGCTTGAAAATAGCGGGAAGTTTCAGGGATGGCCTGCAGCGTCAACCGATTTTCAGATTTTTTTTCTGTTAAATGGAAATTAACAGCCGATTTTTATAGTATTATTTATGGTGATTTCAAATCTGTACACATCATATCGTGTATATTTTTGAGTAATTAAAATTTTTGTAGAAACAAAAAACTTCTCTTATTACATTATTTGTTCTACCATATATTTCTGTTAGATTTCCTGCTCTACTTCGGTTGAGGAACGTTCCTCTTGAGAGTCCAGCAGTAGTCCGCTAATAATTTCGGGCTCCAATTTCCTTGATAGTGCTTTTCCATGGTAGATAAAAGATGTTACAATAAGACCGCAAGATTTGAATTGCGCGCCAGTTTAGCTGTCATGATGTCACAAGTTTATGACATGCCAGGTCGATAAGAGACAGATGGGAAACATGGAGCATTACATGATAGAACAACGCGTCCTGATTGTTAAATATTATTATCAAAATGGTGAAAGTTTGATTGTCACGATTCGTGAAGTGTGTCCAATTTTAGGTCGAAATAATGTTCCTCATTCATCTATTGTGAAAAGAATAATCGAAAAATTCGAAAGTACTGGTTCGGTTAGTGATGTAAAACATACGACACGAGCTCGTAGAGGTCGTTCAGAACAAAATATCAAGGCAGTTCTCGAGAGCGTGGCCGAGAGCCCACGGACGTCGATTCGTCATCGTGTACAAGAATTGGACGTTACAACAGCCACTCTTCAGCGTATTCTCACTAAAGAGTTGCATCTCCATGCCTACATAGTCCAATTGACTCAACAACTTCTGCCAACAGACCATGCATAGCGAAGAGAGTTCACCAATTGGATCCTTGAACAAGAAGTGAATGCCGATTTTGCGGACAAAATCATTTTCAGTGATGAGGCCCATTTTCACCTCGATAGCTTCGTTAATAGACAAAACTGCCGCATTTGCGGCTCAGAAAATCCACGAATGATTCATGAGAAAGCAATGTATCCAAAACGTATCACTGTTTGGTGTGCATTGTGGTCTGGAGGAATCATTGGGACGTTTTTCTTCGAAGACGAGGCAAGTAATGCCGTAACGGTGAATGGCGAATGTTATCGTGCTATGATAACCCAGTTTTTTGTGCCTCAATTGGAATATATTGCTCTCGACGACATGTGGTTTCAGCAGGACCATGCCACTTGCCATACCGCCCGTGAAACATTGACGGTCTTGCACGAATCTTTTCCTGGTCGTGTCATCTCTCGGTTTGGTGACCAGAATTTGCCGCCACACTCTTGCGATTTAACACCTTTGGACTTTTCAAAGTCACTTAACTGAGGATAATTTTAAACTTGTCGAATTCTAGGCATTATGCGGTTTCAAATCATTATATTTATAATTTTCTAAAACTGAACAGCATAACAATAATTTAGGAGTGTTATGATACGTCTTTCGTAAACTTAATACATCTTAGCATAGTGGTCACGTTACAGTCTAAATGAAGTTTTAGCCTCCCTCATACCAATAATCCGACCACGGTCAAAGTCACTTAACTGAGGATAACTTTGAACTTGCCAAATTCTAGGCATTATGCGGTTTTATTCAAATCACTATATTTGTAATTTTCTAAAACTGAACAGCATATAATGATTTAGGAGTGTTATGATACGTCTTTCGTAAACTTATACCCAACAATAGGAATAACTTGATAAGTTTTTTCTAGGTAAGTACCTTATTTTCTCGATTAATAATACACAAAACCAAATCGAATATTTTTTGTCTAGAACCAATCATTCTATTAAAACGTACGTACAGCCAACTTTTTTCCATTATTCTATTTGGTTTGGTGATATTTAATATCTTTGGGTTAGCTGAAAAACTGGTCTGTGGTTTACGAAAGATAATAAACGTATTTCACGAAGCACTTATATTTTAACTCTGTAACCAATGAGTAAACACTGTTTAAAATTAGTTAATAGATTTATTCGACTACTGGTCGATTGTGAGTGGTAAGATGATGTTGCTTTATGGCCAACAAACACAAAGAAAAAACATGTGGTTTGGTTTGAGGTTCAGTTGAATAATGTGCGGGTTATATGCAATGAAAACACATTAAACCGAACCTGTAAAATATGCTATTGGAGAAATTACATATACTTTTTAGTACGAGGGGTCGTTTTTATATTCTAGGACTGAGCAGTTTTAAATTTTGGTACAATTTTCCATTCAGTTTTTTTAAAATCACATATGCCTTGGAAACTTGTAAAACAATTTACAGAACAATTGCAACATTATTAATTTCTCACAATGAATAAAATCAAATACCGTGCTGTTGTAAAATTCCTTACAGAACAAGGAAATACTCGTGTAGAAATGTTAGTTGTGTAGGGGAATGATTGTCCTTCCAAGTCAACTATTTGCGAGTGCTCAAAAGTGTTTAAATGTGGTCGAGAATCATTGAATGATGATCCCCGTTCAGGTTGTCCTGTTGACATGATCACTTTAGATGTTGTTGGAGAAACCAAGTGTCTGGTACTGGAGGATGGAAGATTAAAGAAGCGGCTTTATTAGGAGTTTCAGAAATCACCGTTTATAGAATTCTATATGACTACTTTGAAATGACAAAGGTTAGTGAAAGATGGGTTCCGCAAATGTTTTCGACATTCCAAATTCGTGTTCGGGTAGAGACGTGTGAACAATTCTTGTCGCTTTGTGAAGACGAACCAGATTTAATTATCAACCGACTTGTCACTCGAGATGAAACGTGGGTTTATTATTTTGGTCCTGAATTGAAACAACAGTCGATGCAGTGGCTTCAGCACTCCCAAGAAGTTTAAGGTTACTCCTTAGTCCCAAAAAATAATGGCAATCATTTTTTGGGACTATCAGGGATATTTGTATATTGATTATCTAAAGAAGGGTATTACAGTAACGGGAGAGCATAATTCATGATTAATGCATCGCCTCAGAGATTCTATTAAAGTGAAAAGACGCGAAAAACTGATGTGAAGTGTTTTGCTGCTCTACGACAATGCACCAGTGCACAAGACAAGATTTACAAAAGCTGTTGTTGCTGATTGTGGCTTCGAAAAACTTGAACACCAACCTTATAGTCCAAATTGAACACCCAGTGCCTACTTTTTGTTTTCAAATCTCAAAAAAAACACTTAGGGAACAAAATTCAAGTAAAGCGACTAGCTTATAGCAGCTGTTGAGGGCCATTTTATGGAGAAACCAAATGAATATTTTTACAACGCATTAAAGATGTCATTGAAACGGTGTAATACTTGGCAACTATATTGAAAAATAAACTTTTGTTGCTGCTCAAGTCGTTTGTTTTCATTTCCAATCCAGTCCGAGAATATAAAAAACGACCACTCGTATATTTTTCAAACAATCTGGCAATCAGGCAAACTGAAATGAAAATGAAAGGTTTTTATAACCGCCTCTCATGTCACCGAAGTCACTCCCAGACAATCCAAGGATTTTGTGCTGAGTAAAGAGAGACGAGGCCCTACAGTTTATTGTGGAGTCCGAACCACATCTAGGACATCGTCAGTTCTCTCGCATCTTAATCCGAAACAAATTATAAATAAAATTTCCGAGATGGATTCGAACCATCCGAGTAAATAGCTATAAGCGCTTTATCCACTTAGCTACCATGCCCTATAACTTAAGGGTTAAATTGGTTTATAATATAACAACCGATTTAATCAACAAATTATTGGTTTTAATTAATTATTTACAATATAAATAGTTATAAATCATATAGTAATTCAAAATAGGAAATTACAAAGTGTTAATCAAGTGCATATTACCCGCTGCTGAGTATAATTTAGGGAAAAATTCATTAGAAACGCCTCTGAGAACTAAAGTTAGAACAAATTTAACCTTGACTGGCAGACAGCTTGACGCCTCGATTTGACCATTAAAAACTGGTATATTTTCGTGATGGTTAGTAGAGATGAGATAGTGTGGAGAATGCTGGACGCGGGATGAACATCAATTCTGATCACGGCCTAGTTTATGTTCAACTTAAAACTACGCAGATGTTGTCAATAAACACTCCCATTTAGTTCACAATCAATTTATTTTCACCTAAAAAGTGCCATAACAAAATATTTATATTTTTTAACTAAATTTTAATTAAAATGTGTCAGTTAAAGCAACTTATTATTATGCTAGTTTATTATATTAAGAAGTTTATTAGTAATTTTCACATTTTTTTATGTTCAAATATCATGAAAAAAAAGTCTGAATCTGTTCATATCCAATAATTGCCAATTTAACATTTTAGATGTAACTTTTTTTGAGTTAATTTGCTTATTATCCAAGTTCCGTAAAGAAGCTCGAAAATATAAGTATGAAGATACTGAAACTTCTTAAAAAGTTTTTCTATGTAAATATATTCGTATACATGGTAGACCAAATTTGTTTCTAACGAACGTATAACATGTCATATGTATGATGAGAAACTTCCCTGCGCACAGTGGACGGAAACGCCAAAAAGCTGGCCAAAATTTAAAAAATGAAGATTTTTTTTTTTTGAAATGGAAACGTTTTAAATCGTTGTAGTGGTACCCCTAGCATTAGAAACGACAGTTAATACCGGTCCGGGTTCACTACCTGAGCGAGGATATTATTTATTATGCGACCGTGCAGCACGTCACTTCGGCAGCTCGCAACGCTTCAAAAATCGATAAATTTTGTCTGCAGCGTAAAAATTCTCAAAGTGCAGTTTTCTGTATCATAAAAATGGATTCTGCATCAGAAAGTAAGTACAATTAAAATATCTCAGTATCAGATCAGTTTATTTATATGGTAATTAGTAAATAATTATCGAAGTGGAGTGCATTTTTGTACATGCAACGATTCATAAACCACAAAAAAAGCCATAAGTTACGCGGTTGGTGATGGTTGGTCTTGAAACTTATTGGAATATGTCCATTGAACATTTTTTCGAAAGTGTATAAAAAAATTAGCTGCATCTTTTTGCATCTTTGCGAGATATTGACTAAATTGTGCGCGAATGACGGATGCATGCACATTCGTGCACCATAAAGTGGGCTCCTTTTGAATGCGTTCATTAATGTAATTCAGATAGTAATTGAATAAAATTAGCTTTCAAAGTCATTACACATTTTTATTCCATTCGCACGATCCTAATTTTCCCGAAACAAATGAAACATGAATTCGCTTCAATTCAATAATAATTTTTGAACTATGTATATATTTTTGACCGTAATTTTTTTTGAAATTCTATATGGGATTCTTCATCAGCAACCTAAAAAAACTGTATACAAAGTTTTGTAAAAATGCAGCGATAATTGGCGATTTTTGGTACGTTTTGCGGGGATTTCATGGCCGCCATTTTGTTTTTTTCAAAATTCAACTTCGGATTCTTGATCAGCGACACAAAAAACCCCTGTATGCACAATTTCAGTAAAATAGCTCAATGCCTTTATATTTTGGCCAGCTTTTCGGCGTTTCCGTCCACTGTGCTGCCTCCAAACTTTTTCAAACATCAGAATGGGAGAAACTGGTACTGTAAACCCAAGAAAACAATACTGCGGAGTACAGAGGAAGACTCGGGCACCTGATGTTGAAGAGGAAATCTTACAAAGAGTGACCAATAATCGCAAAATCAGTGTTCGAAGATTAGCTGCTCAAGAAGATATTCCAAAAAGTATTGTGTGGAAAGTTTTTCATGAGCAGTTGCTCATGTGCAGAGGTTATAAGCACTGAAGGTACAGGATTACTAGTCTTAGGCTAGAATTTTGTTGATGAAGAAGGAATGCCGCCTGTCCAACATTTACTAATAAAATTCTGTTTACTGATGAGGCGGACATCAATCGAGATGGAATTGTGAATTTTCACAACATCCATGTGTGGTTTGAAGGAAACCCTAATGCCTTTGATTCACGCTACGAGGACAAATTTTCAATTAACGTTTGGGCAGCTGTGATTGATGCTGTTTAATTTCGATTCATCTAAATGGTGCCCAACTACCTAAATTTTCTATAAAATGAGATAGATGGATTGGTAAATGTTGTACCCCACCAAACACGAGCAGCGATGTGGTTTATGCATGATGGGCTCCACCACATTTTAGTATAGACGTAAAGCGACATTTGGATTGTCTTCCCTGACAGGTGGATTGGTCGAGGTGCACCAGTAGCCTAGCTAACTCGCACATCGGATCTGATTCCCTTGGACTATTTTGTTTGGGATTATTTGAAATCCTTCGTTTATGCAGCACCCATAAATACTGTTGAGGACAACAGGTAATTAATGGTTATCAAACTATTCGAAATCAAGATTTCGTGTATTGCAATAAGGTTGAATGGCCGCATCAACATGAACAGGGGACACTTTCATCATTTTCTTTGATTTATTGCTTTTTCTATCTTTGTAACATAACACCGGCACACACAGTACATTTGACGCCACCTACCTCCCGACATGTATTTCAACCCATTGAATCCGAATTTGAAGTCAGTTTGGACCGTACACCCTCAAATATCGAGTAAATTGAAAAACCGTAAAAAATAGCGAAAATTGGGTGTTTCGGTAATAAAAAAAATTTTGTGGATCTAAACCAAGCCTAATTTTTATGTATTTCGATCCGCTGAATACGAATCTAAAGTATATTTAGACCATAAGCCGCTTTAAATCTAAGTAAATTGTAAAAAACCCTCGAAAATTGCTAAAAATGGCAAAAAATTGTGATTATGTTGATGAAAAAAATTTTGTAACCCGGATCGAAGAGGATTTTTATGTAATTTGAACTGCTGAATTCGAATCTGAAATATGTTTGGCATATTAATCCCTCAAAATCTCAAAAAATCGCAAAAAACCGATAAAATAGCAAAAAATTGCAGTTGAAAAAATTGAAAAAAAATCTATGAAACACGATTAAATACGTTTCTTGTATCTTTTTATGCATAAAATACAAGTTTAGAATCTGAAAATGTGAAAAATTGTAAAATCTATAAAAAATGATGTATAAACAGAATGAACATTTTTTTCATCAACATAATCACAATTTTTTGCCATTTTTAGCAATTTTCGAGGGTTTTTTTACAATTTACTTAGATTTAAAACGGCTTATGGTCTAAATATACTTTAGATTCGTATTCAGCGGATCGAGATACATAAAAATTAGGCTTGGTTTAGATCCACAAAATTTTTTTTATTACCGAAACACCCAATTTTCGCTATTTTTTCCGGTTTTTCAATTTACTCGATATTTGAGGGTGTACAGTCCAAACTGACTTCAAATTCGGATTCAGCGGATCGAAATACATATCGGGAGGTAGGTGGCGTCAAATGTACAAACAACTTTTTTTTTTGTGTGCCGGTGTAATTAATTTTTGGATTGTATATATCTTAAAACATTTTTATTCGTCATTCTACTTAAAAACGTGTCTCAAGAATGTTTTGTTGTTTTATGATCCGACACATTAATTGAGATACAGAGGTGAGCCATAAATATCAATTTTTCAAAAACCCTTGGTAACTCGAGGATGGAAAAAGATAGATGATCTCTATCACCCTGTATCTCTTACACAATAATTCAAACTAATAAGGAATCGTGTTTATTTTTAAATTTACCACGTGCGCGTAAACAAACTACAAACTCAAGGGTAGTAGAAAACTCATTATCTGTCAGTAGATTAGAAGAACAAAATATGGTGGAACCTTCATTTGTTTATTTACTTAACAAAAACGGTTTCAAACTACCCATCAGGCGACTAAAAATGTTTGCGTATTTTCATTTCAAATAGTTTTAGCTACTTTAGTATGGGTCAGAATAAATTCAACCTAAACAAATATTGAGTTTGTGTGTTTAATATTTTATCTTAAGGTTAAAAGGTTCTACTAAGGAACAGCATGATTTACGGTCTACCCTAATTGTGTTTAACAGCTCAGGGTTAAAACATGTTATTCAAAATGGGTGTATTTAGTACAATGCAATAAAAACAAGAAATAGACATTCTCAATATTTACTGAAGATAATGATAAAATATATGCAACAATTATTACAATAAATGGATTTTAGGAATTTAGATATATAAACCATACGTCAGGTGTCCAAAAAACACGCACTTTTTATTTAGAATAATTTTTTTTATTTCCCATTTGATATTAGATATAATAATAATAATAATTAATAATAATAATAGTTGATTGATTCGACCTTTACTTGATGAAAATCCATTTTACAAATAAACACAAAATAAACTTATGTTTGATTTTCACAATTTAATTAACTTATGACAATTGTTTCTCCACACAGTGGTTTCATCAGATGGTGAGTACAAGACTAAATTCTTTATTACAAAATAAGGGTATATATCAACTAACTAATCTAGGGTAACAAAATGGAACGGTAATAAAATAAGGTACAAAATAATTTAGAAAATATTTAACAGTGGTGAACAGTTTAAATCTAGTTGGTCATTTAAAATAATATTACTATTTTTTAACTTATTGATTTCTAATATCTCTAATAGTGACAATTTTAATCCTTTATTTTCTGAGTGTAAAATATCAAAATTATTATTAAAAGAATGATTTTCCTCTAGCAAATGGTTAGCATACGTCGAATCTAATTTATTGTTATTAAAACTGCGTTTATGTTCGGACAATCTTTTTCCAAAATTTCTTGCCGTTTGTCCGATGTATACTTTAGGGCATGTACCACATGTAAGCTTATAGACTCCACTTTTTTGTTCTTTTTTTAGTTTTATCTTTATTGTTCTTAATAAATTTTCCTAGAGTGTTATTAGTTTTAAATGCTATTTTATTATTATGTTTTTTCTTCAGTTCAACTGATATTTTTTCGGTAGGTTGGCCTATATAAGTAAGGGTTTTATATCTTAAATCACTTAATTCACTGATTTCTGCTTTTGGATAAACTAACTCTATGGCTATATTATAATTTTTCTTTTTAAGTAAATTGTTAACCAACGTTTCTTTAAAACCATTATTCACTGCTATTTGTTTAATAAAATTTAATTCGTTGTTGTAATTATCTTCAGTTAAAGGGAAATTTTTTTTTTTGGCTTCGGAATCTTGGTCCATTCAGCCACAACTGAAGTTATAAATTAAAGGAAATTTGGTTAATCTGTTTATCATACTAATATAGGAAGCGTGTTTATGTTTTACAGGATGTGTTGAACTATTATGTATCGTAATATCTGTGTACGAAGGTTTATGGTAAATTTTAAATTCATGTGAATTATTAATTTTTGTGATAGTTAAATCTAAAAAATTAATCTAATTGTCTTTTTCATATTCTACAGTAAATTTTATATTAGGGTGTAAATTATTAATAAATTCTACAAAAGTATTTAGCTGTCTTGTTGTACCTGTAAAACATGCGATAATATCATCTACATATCTATACCAGTATAAAAAAACTTTTACTTAATTTGTTATTATGTATTTGTTTCTCAATATGATCGACAAAAATTTCTGCTAAAATAGGACTTAATGAGTTTCCCATTATTAGGCCCTCTTTTGATGTGAATATTTCGTTGTTGAATTGCAAATAATTTTGGTTTAGGCATGTGGTCAGCAAATTTAGTAGTTCAGATCTCACCATCTGATGAAGCCACTGTGTGGCGAAACAATTGTCATAAGTTAGTTAAATTGTGAAAATCAAACATAAGTTTATTTTGTGTTTATTTATAATAATAATAATGTTTATTTACACATCTCAATATAACATTTTCAATACATTGTTTAGCAACATGTTAAATTGTATAAGAGAAAAAAAATTCAAGATTCCCAACAAAAAAAAACAAAATAAGTACTATCTAACAATTCTTATTGAAGTGTAAATAATAAGCTCACAAAGACAATTAATGTCTGCGGTGAGCTTGTACGTCCCGCGAACATCTGAAGTAAGGCATTACTCTTAAAAGTTAGGAACTTGTAGAGAGACAAAAATTACATCATATTCGCAAGTAAAAAATGTAACAGACATATTTCTTCTTAACATAATTACACCTAATATAAAAAATATTATGAAAATAAAAAGCACAATTGAAGAAAAACTAAATAAAGAAAAATCTGCATTAAAAGGGCTGTAGGTAAGTTACCAGGTAAGTATATTTAAGAGTAGATGAAAGGAGAAGTTGATGAGATACCTAATAAATAATTAAACTGGTAAAATCTATTCATTTCGATTGTATTTAGTTAAATTATATGTCTTAGGTTAATTAGTTGATGGAAAAAGATGCGAGGCTTTGAAAGCATCCATTTTTTTAAGAATTTCTTAAACATTGTTAACGTGTTTATTTTTTTTAGATCACTTGGTACATGGTTATATATACGAGGACATAGGAAGATCTTTGTACAATAGTTTTTGAAACAAAAGGTGCTATAATTGCCATCTCTTTATACCTGGTCTGATAATTATGTAAAATACCACTTTTACTAGTATTCTTTTTTTGTTCCAAGATTAATCCTGCGCAAAACAGTTGTCTAATATCAAGAACATTAGCAAGGTTGTAGAGCTCATCACTAGGGTAGGTTATTTTTTTATCATAAATAATTTTCAGAATCCATTTTTTGTATTATTTCTAGCTTATTTATAATGTAGTTATAAGCTCCTCCCCATGCAACAATACCATACCATAATTGAAACTCCACCAGTGCGTAGTAAAGAATTAAAAGATGTTTTTTATCTAAAACTTGTTTCAAATATTTAAATTTAGCCAGTAAACTTCGGATTTTTAGTACTAGTATTTATATATACTTCCCATTTCAGCATGCTGTCAAAATATAATCCTAAATATTTTATACTATGCGCAGGCGGAATCTCAATTATAGTTCTGCCGAAATCAATTTGTAAAGATGTTAAATTAGGTAGGTTATTTTTACTTGGCACAAACGGCAGGAACTTAGTTTTATTAAAATTAATTGTCAGTAGCTTGGAGTCAAACCAGTTCTTAATATATCTGAAGTCTCTTTCTGCATAATTTCTGAGAGATTCCCAGCTATCTGCAGAATAAACAGCTGTATTATCTATAAAACCAATAATAAAACCGCTAGTAGACAGTGAGAATAAATTGTTTATATAAATATTAAAGAGGAGCGGCTCAAGCACAGTTCCTTGCGGAATACCGTATTCAATAGTTTTAAAATCACTTGATGCATTGCCTATGTTAACACACTGAGAGATAGCTGGTTAAAAGTTTTAAAATATTGCCTAGGAAACCAAGATTTTTATGAATTTTCAATAATTCTTTATGACTGACAGTGTCGAAAGCTTTTGCTAGATCTACAAAGATGCAAAGAGCTGGTTTACTGTCATTAAATGCCTTGTGAATATTTGTTGTTAAGTGGCCTATTGTATCTTGTGTAGATCTAGATTCTCTGAAACCAAATTGGAGGGGAGATAATATGTTGTTTTTGTCTAGGTAATTAATTATTCTCTTTTTTAATTACAGTTTCAAGAATTTTTGCCAAATTTGATATTAAGGATATTGGCCTATAATTAGTACAATCAAGTTTATCCCCTGTCTTGTATATTGGCTTGATGACAGCTTCTTTTAAGCGAGATGGCCAGTGCCCTGCAGCTATAATTTTATTTATTAAAAAAACATACATATGGAGAAATTTCGTCAGCGATATATTTCAAAGTTTCGGTAAGTATGTTGTCTAAACCTGGTGCTTTTTTATTTTTTAATCCTAATATAATTTTTTTTAATTTCTTCAGTATTTATTTCAGTTACATATATACTATTAAGGAGTGACTTCTCAGTTTCTTGCCTGCAAGATTTTTCCCTAGCCCCGTATAATGGTCAACAAATGTATTTGCAATATATAGTGGAGCAGTGATAATCTAATTATTATCGGTTTTCATAGCTTTTATATCAATTTTATCACGGTTTTTAGAGCAAGCCTCTTGTACTGTTTGCCAAAGTTTTTTTGAATCTAGCTCGTTTTTATCTATTTTATTTTGTAAATATTCAATTTTTTTGTTTTTTGATTATATTGCTTACCTTATTCCTATAGAATTTGAATTGATTATGTAAAGCATTATCATTTTTATTTTTTTTGCCAAGATTTATACATAACATCACTTTTTTTAATCGAATTTATTATACCTACTGTAATCCACTCACTTCTTTTTTTTATATAATGTAATACTGCTTTCCGCAGAACAATTTTGCACGTTATTATTTATTTTATTTATTAACTATGTGTTGCAGTGCCGAGATCATTACAATTGTAGAAACCGTCCCAATTCTCCAACTGCACATGTTCTTTTAATATTTTATAATTTATAATTTGTTTTTTAACGGTTTTTGTTGTTTGTTTTTTTCCAGCTTTGTGTCTATGCACGTACCAGTGTTTTCTTTTACTCTAGTTAAATCATTAATTGTTGACATGAATCCCCACTCATGCAAAATATTTAGATATTCATGTGCCAATACAGAATCACTTAAAATATTTATATTTATGTCACCTAAAGATATGAGATGAACAATTGATTTTTTTTATAACATTTACTGCCAAATTCGCGAACAGTTGAGGAGCAGATCAGGCTCAACTTAATGAAATTACAGTCTAAGCTAACGATTGTCAATTTTTTTTATTATTTGTCGAAAGAATACATTAAACTCACTAAAAAAAAAAATGCAAATTTTAAAAAATTAACACAAGTTTTGTCACTAATTGCACCTACCAAATCTGCATATGATTGAAAATGAAAGTTGAAAGTTTGACGATGAGAGTTTCCATTTTTCATCATTATAAATAGAACGAATTTAAGAGCAACTTATAGATTTCTGTTGACCGCGTGATGAAATGGGCAAAGAATATGAAAATAAATGTCTATGTTATAGTCCGTTTCTTATTGAGAAAGAGTAATAAATCATTCACAACCATTACATAGGCGTACCTTTTATTTTTGAATTGTTTTCTATAATAATGTCATGAAAATATATGAAAAATAAAACTTTTTTATTATACTATAAATTTTAAATTATACAAGTTGGCACACAACCGATTTTACCCATTTTAATAAGGTCTCTCATAGGAAAACAAAAGACAATATGCAAGCAACTAATTATTTGACGTTTTGTTAATTTTATGCAGTTTTTGACAGTTATTAGGGAAAACTGCTTCTCAACAGTGAATTAATAGTCATTCAGAAAAGGATTTAGTTCTTGCCAGTTGGTTCTTGTGAGCCCTCCACTATGGCCATCAGCAGCTATTCTCACTCCTACTTATATTTTCCCAATAAGTTCAGTCTGAAACTGATAACTTTATTGGGTGAGAGTGTGTTCAGATCCTCTGGCAGCAATTGCCCTTTGCCAAATATTGAGAGTCGGATCTTCTCCACAGCGAGACAGGTGCATAAGCCTTCTCATCATCTTCGAGGAATAGACGAGCCAGGCCGAGTTTATGTAGATGATAATTATATAGGCCTGTTGAGGTTTTCAGGTTTACAAAGCTTAACTTTAAAATGTCTTAATTCTTGATTTCAAAGTGTATCTTATAAACGCCTTCAAATGAACTAACCCTGGTAACTCTTGCCAATACTGAAAGGTTTTCTTTTCAGACCAAGTTGGCAGTACTTGACGATACGCTAGGTATCGGTTTGCGCCAATGATTGATTAGTGATCCTGCTCTTTCCTTGGACAAGAAGTCGGCTATCTCGTTACCTCTCAGACCAGAGTGGCCAAATATCTATACCAGAGACACTTTTCTATGATGGTGCTAAAATAATTTGTAAAGTGTGCGAGAAAGATTTGATGTGCTGGGGTAAGCGTGATTGTGGACTTCACGTAAATGGTGTACACCATAAAAATAAAAAAAAATGGCGTGCCTTCAACAACACAGTTTGTTTGATTTACTATTAATGCTGATTGCCTGTGATGTTCCGCTGCACATACTCGATAAACAACCATTTCGAGAGTTCTGGAATAAATACAATGCCCAGGTGAAGTTACCAAGTGGCACAACGTTATGTAACTATCTACCAACTGTACACGTAGACATGGTAATTAAGATTAAATGTGAATTAAAAAAATACACGGCTGTAGTTATCTGTTGAAGAGACAACAAATTGTAAAAAAAAATCTATTTTAAATGTTATAGTACGAGTACTGGACCCTCTTAAACCGACAACTCCACTGTTACTAGCTAGCAAAAGACTAAGTCAGTGTACTAGTGAAACAATTACCAGGGTGGTGCTGGAGACGTTAGAAAAATTTGAACTGTCAAAAAGTCAAGTGTTGATGTTTGTGACTGATGGCGCCGTGACAATGCGTTCAGTAGGCCGTTCTTCGCAAGAACAAGGTTGTACGTTTATACATGTTACGTGTAAAGTACATGCTTTACATCTTGTGGCAGAAACTATTCGAAAAGGTTTTCCAGAGGTGGATGCATTCAACGTAAATTTATGAAATTTCTGTATTTTAGAACCGAGGGTAACTATCCAGAGATTGGCTTTCCACAGCAAGAGCTGCTTGATAAGTATTCCTTCAATAGTTTACGTCGTAGGCGTGAGTGTATATCTCAAATATTTTTATATAAGCTCATTAATAACAATATCGATGCACAGGAACTAGTTTCTAAATTATATTTTTACATCCCAAGAACAACTTCACGTCACAGTAATGTATTTTATCTAGCGACACCTCGGACAAATGTCCGAGGTGTCTCCGATTCACATAATCTGCAAAAATCATAACTCCATCTGTACAGATATCGACATATTTAATTGCAGCCTTAGTGATCTGAGAAGCTACTATGATGCAGGCTAATACGCTGTCTTTGTTATTCTTTGCTTTTCTCTGTTTTTCTTTGTTTTATCAGTTATCTTATCTATTAAAAATGTTCTTTATTTCTCATTGTTGTACGTGTTTATTCTAAACTAAGGTTTATAGTGTGTGAACAATGTTTATATACATGTGTTCTTAATTTTAAGTTTTAACTCCTTTGTACCTTTTGTCATAACTTTTTTTTTATTTTTTGTATTCACAATTTCTGTTTGTATTAAACTCTGTCAGAATCCCCCTGCCTTGTAGTTGGGTCTTGTACCTGTTGGGCAGTGTATGAATTAAATAAATAAATAAATAATAGCAAGTACAAAAAAAGTGTTTCTTAAATCTCCTAAACGTCTCCGTGAATTTCATAGCAAGTGTCCTGGTATTCCTGAACCACCACAGCCGATTATTACACGTTGGAGAACATGGTTGCATGCAGCTTTTTATTATGCTGAATATTTCCAATAAATAAAAGCTGTGATACTACAATTCAATCCAGATGAAACTGCAGCTATTAAGGAAAGCCAGACAAGATTCTAAGATATTTCCGTTGAAACAGCTTTAAAACATATTGCGAAGAACTATAAAACATTACATGAAAGCATAAAAAAATTAGAAAATAGTGCGTTGTCGTTAACGGAGTCACTGCAAATAGTGGATGAAGTAAATCTACTGCTACACGCTATAGGTGACGCAACAAATGAGCACGTTAAAGAAAAGTTCGCAAGTGTGTTAAATAAGGGCACCCGTTTTACCAAATTAAGACAAATATGTGATGGTGCAGCCCCAGATTCGTTAAGTGCGTTCGAAGACTATTTTACGTATGCATGTATTACATCAGTAGATGTCGAACGGTCGTTTTCAAAATATGAGAAAATATTTTCATCAAAGCGAACATCACTCATGGAGACGACCATAGAAACATACCTGATGCTGCAAAATGGCTACACATCTTTTTCAGTTTGTGATAAACATGCTAGTTCATCAAGCTAGTTAAGAGGGTAAGTTTTACATACATTGTTATAAATTGTAACAGTTTATTATTTCTCGTATTAGTTAATTTCGCATACGCCACTGTCCCACGGAACATTATTTTTGACAGCCCTACTTATTATAATACCTTCTCTTGAATTATTTGAAAAGGAACCCTCATTTTTAATTTTTATTGCTGAATTTTGCAGTTATCGTTCAGTAAATTAAAAAGGGTCACAAATAGCCATAGGAATGTACGTACAAAAAATGTTCGTTTTTCAGTCGCACATCACATCGTTCAAAAATATACAGGGTATTCCATTTGAAGAAATTGAGAAAATTCAGTTCAAAAAGTTGTAAATTTAAGAATCCTTTTAGGCCAACCTGTATACTTTTAGGAAGTGAAAATGGCTGAGTGTCAAAACACAGATGTCTCATAACTGGTGCTAACAAATTTTTTCTTAAAATCGGTAGTTGTGATTGTAGTGATATTTTTAATATACACGTGTAAATGGTATAATATCAAAAAAAAAATCATTACATCCAAGTGGTTGGGAGAAAGTCAATAATAATACAGGAGTGAAGGAGGCCACAAAGAGGTTTCAAAAAATGTTCTGATATACATGGATTTTTAATTAAAGAAAATGTTACTTGACCCTGTAGAATCGTCTTGGCTCACCCTGTATAGTTGAAAATAATTTCCAGTAATAGATTTTTTTGTCTGGTTTACTTATGTTTTTAAATCAAGTTTCTAGCTATCATAGAACTCTAGATAAAGTCGGACGCACTATTGCCCCACCCTGTCTATAATTGTATTTTTTTGTTCTTGCTTCGTAAAAAAATACAGACATCTCTCAGAATTTCGCGGGTTATGGCATTAATTTTGTCTTGGATGTTATTCTTTGAGCCGTTGAATGTTTCTGGTCGAATTACATAAACTGTAGACTTGAGACAGCCTCACAAGAAATAGTCTCACCAACTTAAATCAGGCGATCTAGACGGTCAATTCATGTCTACGTATTTAGAAATAAGCCTGCTAGGAAACATCTGTCTCGTTCATTAGTGCTCTGGAATCTTGTTGAAACCAAACTATATTCCGTAAATTAGCTGCCTCAATATTTAAAAAAAATTACAATATTTAAGATACCGTTCGGAGATAACCGTTACTGCTATTCCATTTACATCCTCAAAAAAAGTACGGATCGATGATTTCAAACGTCAACACAGTAAACCACATGATTAGGTACTTTTGGCGAGTACCTTTTTGTTCATGCAAAATTCGGCGTAGGTCTCAATCTGATATATTCAGTGCTTGGCAATGATTCAAAGCGGACCTGTTGGGGCTACGTAACACGGTTTGACTAACCCCGGCAAGACCCTGTAGTGTGTGTACTGTCCGAGGTCTTCCCGTTGAATTTCGTCTTATGGAACTAGCTTCCTGTCGAAATTTCCTCACCCATCTTGAAACTGTATTACTGACTGGGGCTGGAGCACCCCGCATAAAGTTAAAATGAATTTTGAATCTTCGATTGATAGCATTAATTGATTAACCGTTTGAAAGAAAGATATTAACGGCGAAAGCTCTATGTTTATTTGACCGATTCATTATGAAAACTGTCTACGAACTGCCAGATGTGTAACTAACTCATGGCTTCAGATGATGTGAGTTGACTTTTAATTTGATATTTAATAATTTTAAAATCACTATATTTTCACAAAAATGCATTTAGCAATATTCCGAAAATTATTTTTTTCTGGTATTTAATATGTTTTACTCTGTACAGTGACGATGGGCTACTCACATCTTGCTAATTTAAGAACAATAACAAATTTAGCATCTATATTATGAATATTATAACATCATTTGACCAATTGAGTCAATTAAGCAAGACACTACAATAAATCATTTTAAATTGTCGTATTAGAATACACGCACATATTATACAAAATATACTTTTATGATAGCTTTCAAATCCTGCTCTACTTTTTTTATTAGACAAATCAAAATACAGGGTGTCCCAACCAAAAGTAGGCACCATGAATAACTTTGGAGATAAAAAATTTTTGAAAGATTTGTGAAACACGTCGACCTTCTTTCCAAGGCGGATATATTTTAATATAATACTTGTACACCTATCATCATCCCTCTACCCTACACAGCCACCCCCTCAAAAAATTCAAACGGCAAGGGGGGTCGAGTGATACATCTTTTGAAAGTCTTTCAGTTCCCTACATAATTGTGTATTTTTTTTAATTTTTATCGATTCATTCTTAAGGAAAATAATTCTATTTTTGATGATTACACACAATCGAAATTGTTTAAAAAATCTAAAATACACGGCACTGGGTATTAGAATTTATAAAAAAAATACATTTTTTTAGTGTTCTCAAATCAACACGAGTTTTTTCGACAAAAAGCACTTTCCTTGTCCGTTTAGTTTTAGAATAATAAAAAACTCATAAGTATTTGATAGTCCTTGAACATTAATTTGTTCACAACCAATTTTAAATCGAGATACATTTTACCAGAGTGAGTTCTCAAAATGGTTTATATCCTTCAGGAGAGAATAGAAATTGTCTGCATTTATTTTAAAAACGATAATTGTGCTAGAGCTACGGAGCGCATATTCAATAGAAATCACCCAGATAGAAGGGTTGGTTCTCAGTATGTTTTACAATTATTGACAAAATTTATGGAAACAGGTTCTGTAGGAAACAAAGAGTATGAACCTCAGCGACCGATTAGGAATGAAGCAGTTGAAGTGGCAGTTCTGGGTCATTTGCAGATGGATAATACTCAATCGATCAGGAACGTAGCTGAGGCTTCCGGTGTATCATCGAATTGTAAAGGCCCACAAATTTCATCCATATAAATTTAAATTGGTACACGAATTAAACGAAGATGATCCCGATCGTCGGCTTGAATTCTGTGAGATTTTTAGTGAACAATTAAACGGTAATTCCAATCTACTGTACAATACGTGTTTTTCTGATGAATCGACATTTCAGTTAAATGGGGAGGTAAACAGCACAATTGTAGGTATTGGAGTGAAACCAATCCACATTTCATCATGGAAACTCATACCCAAAGGCCTCAGAAGTTAAATGTTTGGGCTGGCATCTTAGGGGATCACATTGTCGGGCCGTTCCTGACAATTTAAATGGCGAAAGGTACCTCGATCTGTTAGAAAATAACATTGACTCAATGATTATCCAAATCCTCGAAGAAGACGATAATCTTTTAGAGGGCGAACTGTTTTTTCAACACGATGGGGCACCTCCACATTTTGCTATAGTAGTCCGTCAATTTTTGTAAATCGGTTTCCTGAGCGATGGATTGGAAGAAAAAGCCCTGTGGAGTGGCCCGCTAGGTCACCCGATTTTATTCCCTTGGATTTCTTTCTGTGGGGACATTTGAAATCGAAGGTATTTGCAACAAAACCCGCATCTCTGGAAAAGTTATGTGAAAGAATTGTTCGAAAATGGTGTTTATTGACTCCAGATGTGTTCAGAAATGTTCGTACTGAATTTCAAGACAGATTATACTACTGTATGGAAGTCGGTGGGGGTCATTTTGAACAATACATACGATAATTTCAACTGCTTCTTTTATATTTATTTCCCGAACCTAAAATAATGAAACAATTATATCTCAGGAACGAATCGATAAAAGTTTAAAAAATATCATTTTTTTGCTGTCTACAGAATTATATAAAGTTTTTACCACCTCATACATCCCATCATCTGTATTCATGCTTTATTTAAATCCGTATTTATTTGGAGAGAGAATTTTGTTATAATTTAGATGTTCTATTAACCTGACTTTCATACCTTTTTCCAATACTTTAGCAATGTTGTTTATTACAGAGATGGGTCTGTAATTACATAATACTGTTCTATCACCAGATTTGTAAATGGGTGTTACAGTAGAAATTTTTAACATTTTTGGAAATATACCTTTTTCAAGGCATAGATTGAATATGTAACAGAGGGGTTTAGCAATTATTGAACGTAAGTTGTTCAATATTTTTGAGGATATTTTATCCGCACCTGAAGATTTGTTTTTTAGGCTAATTATATGTTTTATGATTTCCCCTTCAGATATAGGTGTAAGAAATAAATTAGTACAGTTTATATTTCTTTTTTTGAATATTCTCTTATTTTACGTGCCATATTTTCATCAAGATTTGTAAAAAAAATCATTAAAAATTTCACTACATTCTTTGTCATTTATGATATCTGTACCATTTAGTTTTATTGCTATTTTTTATCGGACCTTTTTTCATTAACACTTTCATTAATTATTTCCCAAATACTCTTTATGTTACCTTTACATTCTAGCATTTTTCTGTGATAATGTTTTTTTTACTTTTTTTATTAAATTATTTGTCATGTTTCTGTATTCTCTATATTTATTTAATATAATGATATTATTTTTATTTTTATTTACATCTTCCTTCATTTCATCTTCAGTGCATTCAATTATTTCTTAGAAGCCACCTTGATGTTATAAATCAACCATTTTCAGTAAAAACAAAAACTGTTCAAAATAACAACAAAAATAAAAAATTGTTTAATAATGACTTAAAAATATTTATAATTTTTTTTCACAAATATCTAAACAAAAATAATGAAGATGAACTCCGCAACTGTGTCATAAACCTAAGACGGCAATATAGAAACTAAACAATATAAAAAGGAATACATTGCAAATGAATTTCTGTATTCAACAAATAAATACAAGTCAGCATGGAAGATAATCAAAAAATCAAATAATACGCTAAAAAAAATTATAACCATTCAATGCTGACGACTTTAGTTCCTAAGTTATTGATATTGCAAAAACGTATCGAAAATTTTGACAGCACCTACTCTTAATCTTATACACGTAAATATATCAAGGCTTCTTCTAGATTCTCTCTACTATCTGTCATTGAGATTGAGGTACACATTATTATCAAAAACCTCTCAAATAGCTCAGCGAAAGATGCATATGGAGTCAGTAATAAATTATTAAAATTAATTAAGAGAGAGAATCATTTAACCACTTACAATCATTATAAATAAATGTTTTGTTAAGGGACACTTTCCTACAAAATTAAAAATATCTAAAGTAACACCAATTTATCAAAATAAAGGTTCTGAATCTTCTGTGAACGATCATCGTACCTTGTCTATAATACCATCACCTCCAAAATCAATTGATGCAGCTTTTAATAATAGACTAACAAATTATCTTGAAAAAAATAAACTTCTTAATATAGCTCAGTTCGGTTTTCGGAAAAATATGTCGACTACAAATGCATTAATGCAGATGGTAACACATAGCCTTATTGCTCTCGAAGGGGGTGATGGTAATGATAATGGTAATGGTGGAGGAGGCTGACGCCTGGCAAGTAGGCCACAGACGGGCCCTTCTTACCAACCCCCAGCTGTCCCCTCAGCCATGTGCTTCTCTTGCTCCCTCATCGAATCTTTTCCGACCTTCTGATGAAGGTCAGGATGTCACTCATTGCGAGGGAGCTCATCTCCTCCCTTAGAAGCGCCTCAGAACCGAAGATACTGTGTCTCAGGCGCCCAAACGCATCACATTATCCCAGGAAGTGGTAAGATGTTTCTTCGTCTCTCCTGCACCTTGGACATGTAGGGTCTTCCTCAATACCTATCGATGATAGATGCCTCCTAAGTCTGCAGTGGCCTGTTAGAACACCGATTAAGGGATTCAGAGTTTTCCGACTCCGTCCCAGCAACCAGGCAGATCTCGATTTGTTCGGCCACGTCACAAAATCTCGGGCTTGCCTGCAGGCCCTGTTGGTCCTCCAGTGCGTCCTCAGTGTCTCGTGGGCCCACTCATTGAGGGCCGTTGTGGCCTGCCTTCTTGAAATACCTAACATAGGCTCAGGCCCTTGACAGGGTTCCTCGGCTCCGAGTCTAGCCAATTCATCGACCTTCTCGTTGCCTGGAACTCCCATATGTCCCGGGACCCATACCAGCCTTACTTGTTTATGCCTAGCCAGCTCTTCTAGGGCACCCCACACTCCTGGACGAGAGCTGATCTCGTCCTGGGGGAGTACACCGCCTTTAGATCAGCCTGGCTATCGGAACAGATGTATATTATCTGTTCCGCCTCATTCCTAACCTCAGCCCTACCTGCCACCGCTAGGATGGCGTAAACCTCTGCCTGGAAGACCGTGGTCTACGTGCCTAGAGCAAAACTCTCCTGTACTTCTTTGCCTTCCAGATATATTCCTGCCCCGGAAGACGGTCTAGTGGCCAACCGAGATTCGTCTGTGTAACACACCAGAGTCCGGGCGGAAGTCAATTCTTCCTTCACTCCACTCCTCCCTACTGGGAAGAGTGAGAGTGTAATTCCTTTCCAACCTTAGCAGATCTTTCGCTTCTCTCACCTTCAGGACAGAGAGAGGGATTTCCCTCTCCGTCAGTCCAGCAATTGCTGCGTGACCTTCAACTCTGCCTGAACACTGCCAGCTCCCAGAATCTAACATTCTCAGATAGGCCGCCATTGCCTCCCTCTTTATCCACGAGGGAAGCGTTGGCAGGCCTAGCAGAACCTCCAAAGCAGCTGTCGGTGTCGTCCTCATTGCGCCACGACGGGGGTGAAGTAGTGCCTGCACTATTCTGCGATTTCTCGAAAGATTTTGACTGCGTGTCACACCAAATTCTTTCCCAAAAACTAAGCGAGTATGAAATTATTGGTACTGGGTATAATTTTATAGTATCATATCTACAAAATAGACAACAAATTACAGATTGTAATGGAGTGATATCGACTGCAATGAATATAGTGGCAGGCGTTCCACAGGATTCTATAACAGGGCCACTTCTGTTCATATTACATGTGAACGACTTACCTAGTTATTTGCATATGGTAAACACGATTCAGTATGCAGACGACATCACTCTGTATTATACCGATAATAATATTGATAAATTAAAGAATGGCACAAAACGAAGCAAAAGAATGGTTCACATGTAAAAAACTGTCACTAAATATAAATAAGACGATACATATTAATTTTACTCTAAAAGATATTATTTGCGAGGTAGATTCAGTTAAATTTCTAGAAATTCATATTGATAAGAAATTAAATTGGAAAAAAGCGATATTATATCGTATAACTTCATACCATCTGCAAATAAAAGACATTTCACATTTAGTTCAATTGTACCCCTCGACGTTGATGTAAACTCCACGAACTCCACGCACTTCAAGACACTTGAAGAATAGCAACAAATTACTTGAGAAAGTGTATGTTTAGTATTTTGAAAGTAAACACTGGTCAAGCCGGTCGAATGCTTTAGTAAAATCTGTGCAAACTAAATTTATTTGTGAGTTTAGAGTTATAGCATCAGATATACATTGGATTACACAAAAAACATTCGTTGAAGTAGATTTTTCCCTGAAAAAAACTGTGATGAGATTTTTTTGTAAGAAAATGTTGGTTTATATAACAAGATTTCAAAGATTTTAAATAAATTGTTGATAATAGTTATGCAGGGCTTCAAGTAAAAGCAAATAAGAAAATTTTTAAGTTTTCTATGACAGATGAGAGACAATTTCATGACTCGTTAAGAATGAAAATTATGTTTTTAAATTATTTTCTACAAGAAAATGGATAAAAATAAATTAACTATTTTGCTGTGGTCCACTGAACGCAGAGATGAGTTCCACTACATATTCTGCTACAAAAAAATCGTATTACAATAGTAGATAAATTGCATAACTTTTGTCGAAAAAGTAAGTGAATTCCATGACTTTCATGAAATTATATATACCGATTCTCTGACTTTCCAAGACTTTTTTTGGACTACATAAAATTCACTGACTTCCAGATTCTCCAGGTTTTCCATTTTGGTGAGAACCCTGGAATTTTCAATATTATTCTTTTAACTTGTTTCATAAACATATGTGAAGATGCTAGCATGCACAATCATGCAGTTAAATGCCGGAATTTTATCAGGGCTCATGGTGTATTTAGGTTTAAATTTTTTCGAGGAATCAAGGAATTTAGAACTTCCTGCTCTGGATATTTTTTAAGTAGGAAATAGGCAATACCTGTATCCACCAGAAAGTTTGCAATTGGATTTTTTTTCCTTCTCTAGGGCTCATCTGAGTTGACTCCGAGGGAACTGCAGCCTCCTGGGCTTATTGTGCACTCCCTATTTTGCTTTACTCTACCCATTCCAGTACCCCTATGTCACTGATCAAATGGTACAGGTATATGACTGGATGAGTTCTGATGGTTTCCGGGTCGGTTTGTGTTTGCCCGTATATATTGTCCCTCCTACAAGCTAATGCTTCGCATTCGAATATGATATGGTCCACGGTTTCTGGGTCTTTCCCACATAGTCTGTAGTCTAAATCACCATCATACATTCCCATTGTTTGCAGGTGCTTTTTAGCAGCCATATTTCCTGTTAGAAGCGCTGTTACTGTTTTCAACTGAAACCTAGTCATTCTTAACAGTTCTTCAGTTTGTTTAGAGCATGAGTCTTTGACTAGTATTTTCCCATGTCGGTTGCCTGGAATGTTCCTCCAGTAATTGTTATGTTGCTTCTTGATCCAGTGTTTGATGATTCCCCTTGCTGCGCATTTGGGAATACCCAGCACGGGTTCTGGGTCGAGAAATAGATCCTTGTCTAGTAAGGCAGTCTACTTTTTCGTTGCCTGATATCCCAGAATGTCCGGGCACCCAGAGTAATTCAACTCTTTTCCGTTCTCCCAGAGTTCTGAGCTCTTCATGATATTGCCATACCAGTCTTGATGACACTTTATCTGAGGCTAGTGCCTTCAGTGCTGCTTGGCTGTCCGATACGATAAATATTTGTTGATTCTCGTACGCTTTGCTTATGTTTTCATGTGCACATTGTAGTATCGCGCAGTTTTCTGTTTGGAATACAGAGTAGTGTTCCAGTGAGAGGCTTATACTCTCCCTTGGTCTTTCTCCATATATTCCTGCCCCAGCTCCTGTTTCTGTCCTAGATCCGTCTGTGTACCAGGTCAGTCCCTTGCGTAGAATGTCAGGAGCTTCTGTATGCCATTCCCCCTCTCTCCAATAATGATGTCGAAAAATTTGTGGAACGTATATTTTGGTATCATGTAGTCCGATCTCATATTCAGTATATGATCTTCTACTATGTTTGCTATCCTCATATGTCCCGATCGTAAGCTATGCAGCCAGTCTCTGTATCCGGCTCAGCCTGTTGGTTGCCGCTGCTTGGGTTGTCTTAGGCTACTACACTAACGCAGCGTACGTGATTGTAGGTCTTATTACTTTGGTATAGAGCCAGTGCATCACACCAGGTCTGAGTCCCCACCGATTTCCATATGATCGTCTGCATTTTGCCAATGTTGCTACCGATCTTTGTATGATCCTGTCCAGATGTTGGTTCCAGCTTAATTTGGAGTCTATAATAACACCAATATATTTTACCTCTCCCGACATCTGTAACTGTGTTCCCCGAAGTACTAGAGGACTTAATCTCTCCAGGTTCCTTCTTCTGGTAAATGGAACGATGGTTGTTTTAGGAGGACAAACCTTTAGCCCTTCTTCATCTGTCCATTTTTCTACTACGTTCAGGACCCTTTTGTAACCGATCCCTGACTGTGTAGTTAAATTTCCCCCTTACGATGATCACGATGTCGTCAGCATACCCTTGGGTCTCAAAACCTTCATTAGTGAGTTTATTCAGAAATTCGTCCACTACAAAGGTGGTGAAGTGCTGTTTCCGTGGACATACCTGCTCTTTAGGCAAATTGATTTTAATGCAAAGGTCTTCCAACCATTACATCATCCTTTATGTGCCTGTCAAGCATTTTTTTCCATCGTCTTAAGTTGGAACGACATAAGACTTATAGGTCTTAGGGACTTAGCCTGGGTGCGCAAGTTGCGGCCAGGTTTTGGTATGAATACCACCAATTGGAACATTAGATATGATGATGTATGAACTACAGAAATATTCAGCAAATACATTTACTGTATGTTACTTTTATAATGTTTATCTTCGTATCAATATTTTTTTTATATTTGGTATCAACCTTATCTTTACTTACATTTATGTATATTTATATTAAACAACTGTTTCAAGATGGTTGCTGAGTGATCATCTTGATTATTTCGTACTTTTCCAAAATTACGTACTTTTGAATGTATACAAAGAAGATTAATATTTCACAATTACGGAGGCGGAGTTTAATTTTATTCTAGCAAATTGTATATCCAAAATCAGTTACACCGTTCTGATATATTATCACATAAACAATATTTACATATGCAAAATAGATAGAGAATAGTTTGTACAGTGTCATCGTACAATAACGATAATTAATTGATGGCAATTAGCAAATAGTGTGTGGTTGACTGATACAAAATGCCGGTTTCAATCATCTAATTATTCTTGCTTAGCGTGATAACCCTTTGAGGTTCTGAATTTGATAGATATGTAAATATACCACTCGAATTGTGCGCCGTACAATTAGAAACAGAATTAGTAAAACACTTTCCTTGTGTATTTTGCACTACTTCATATGTTGTCACTTCAAAATATGTATGGAGGATGCTTCGTTAAAACGGAATATAAACGGACAAAACATACATCTATATACACTTTTGTAAATGAGTAAATTAAGAAACAATAATAATAAGAAACGGCAGATAAATAAAAACGGAAAATTGGATCAGTATTTTTAAATATAAACTATTTTTAGCAAAATTGGATCCCGTATAAAACTACATGTACAGGTAATTTAATTTAACATTTCCATTCTCGTTATTAAAGTTTAAAGTAAAAAAAATCATAATACAGAGAATCCCATAAGTCTCGTGTGCCAACATGATGGGGTGATAATATATTTTTTCTTCAAGCGCATAACAATACTTACATTATATATTGCAACACGTCCTGGAGAAATAGCCTATTTTTGTACTAATACAAATATTTTTAATTTTTTCCTAGGACAAAAATTAAACAATGTAGACTGCTTTGCAAAAGTAAGTAGGACAGTAACAGTAGTGGTGTAATATATATGAAATATGAATAATATAATAATAAAATAACATGTAATATAAATGTGAATGCTTTTCCACGCAGATAATTTACTAATTGCTGATCGTATTCAACCATCATTTATCCTCCGTCTCCCAGTTAAAGGCCTTTTTTTAATACTCCTCTCTTCTTATCTCGCTTTTTAACTCTTATAGGTACAGTAATAAGTGCTGCCCTACTTAGTTTTGCACAGCAGTGTACCTATCATACAACGAAATAAAAATCCAAGTAGCTATGACTTGTCAATTGTCATAACTGTCAGTTTTAAATTTCACGTCGGGTCGGTTTTCAAATTTAAAAGCAAAATGTCTGAAGAAATGCAGTGCACACCACTTGAATTACTTGAAATTGCAAATTCATCAGTGGCAACATTAATTCCCGCGAAATCCAAAAAAGTTTACGATAATGCGTACGATAAATTTATAAAATGGGACAACAACGTACATATGTATTCGGAAAATGTGATGATAGCATATTACACATTTATCCAAAAAACTGAAAAGTTCAACTCTATGGGTGCAATATTCAATGGTAAAATCTAAATTAAACATCGAACACAATGTAAAAATTGACAACTATTCTAAATTAATTGCCTTTTTAAAGCAACAAGGCGAAAATTATAAACCTAAAAAGTCAAAAGTTTTGTCTAAAGAAGAGTTTGATGAATTCCTTAATAAAGAATCTAAAGATAAATATTTAGCAACAAAGGTATGTACGCATTTTAGAATTATATATTTAACCCTTTCATATCTGTAAAATAAAATTTTGTTATAATTTGTGAAATTCCAGTTATTTTATGTCTATCCGCTATGAACATAATAGATAAAAAGAATTGATTGCTTTAATTGTCTGGATATAGCTCAGTGGTCAGAGTGTTGGACTCGTAATTTGAAGGCCCGGTTAGAATCCCGTACTTTTAACTTTTTTTGCTCTTTCTAACTTTATTTTACTTTTATAAAATTAATACAGTATATTTTTTAGGTTGTACTAATATTTGGAGTCACAGGAGCTTGTAGATGCAATGAACTTGTTCATATAAAAGTTAATGATATAAAATATTTGGGAGATTTAATCTTAGTAAATATTCCCAACACAAAAACTAAAAAACATCGCTCATTTACTATAATTGGAGATTTTTATTTAAATTTATACACAAAATATGCTACTCTTCGGCCAAAAGACATAACTTTTGGTAGATTTTTTTATTAAATATCAAAATGATCATTGTCATCGTGTTTTGATGACCATACATAAAATTTGAAATGTTGCAAAAGATGTTGCGTCGTTTCTAAAGTTGCTAAATTCACATGAATATACAGGCCATAGCCTTAGAAGAACCTCGGCAACTATCTTAGTTGATAATGGTGGAGATATAATAACACTAAAGCGACATGGTGGATGGAAATCCACCAGCGTTGCTGAAGGATACATTGAAGAATCTGTAAACAACAATAAACAGATAGCGAGTATAATGAGCCCAGTACTTCAAGTCAAACTGAAAACATTTTTTACTGAAGAATTTTCTGCCAACAATGAAAGAATTTTGAACAATTAAAGTGACAAATTACAAGTAATGTATTCGACAGAACTATGAATCTAGAAACAAACACAGCCAGCAGTGCTTGAAACGTAAGAAACTGTACTATACAGAATTGCACATTTAATATTAATGTTAATAAATAATGGTTTTTGAGAAGACCTATAAGTAATATAGATTTTGATGTTTAAGAACTAAAAATGTGATACTTAATTTTAATTCCAATTAAAAATTTTTTTTACCGATGTTTAATTTATAAATAAAGTGGTTAGTACTATGTTATGCTTAATTAGTAAATAAAATGGTTAGTATTACCAATATTTTATTTTTTTGCCAAAATTGAACATATTTGATGTCATCGAAATTAGAGTCGCAATTTTTTTATTTTGACGCTTGAAGAAAAAATAGTATATGTCACTTGGAGTAGAAGGCACATTATATGTTTCGCCCAGTTGCTCAGCCTCGGCTGAGCAAACTTCTGCAGTCAACATGTAATGTTCGCCTTCTCCTCCTAGTAACATAATATACTATTTTAATATCAACATATGTCCGAATTGGTATACTGGTTAAGATTGGAGGCAAAATTTGTGTTTTGGGATGGTATACAAGCTACGAACTCCTAATCATGTAGATATTCCTAAAATCTATTAGAAAATGCTTTAATTAGTTTTTTAAAAGTCATGATCATGTGTTTTTGGAGAAGACCTTCTGAATGTTGATTTAGTTCTTAACCCTTGTGGCCCTTACCTTTTTAAAAACTTTCTAGGAAAATATAGATTGAATCAAACAATTAACGAACCTACACGTGTAACTGAAACTACACAAACGCTTCTAGATATATATATAAGAGACTAACGTGGAAAATATAGTAGTAATGTCGGTAGATGTAGGCCAAAATTGGATAAATGCGGCATACAGAATTCCCGACGTCTGATAGCAGGTCCTGCAGTTGATATCAGAAACCCCTCTACTAATAGTACTAGTTATACATCATACTCAATATTATTCTGCCATTCACATACTCTAGGCTCATGATTCCTTCCTCGTTTTTCCTCCCACCCCCATTGACGTGAGAGGTACACACATGGAATGGACCATACAGGACAAATGCCTCTGTTATTATTCATCTTCTTGAAGGTATTTCTGCCTAATTGACGTAGTTCATCACACTGTCCACTTCACTACTCAAAATGAATGGAACAGACCATGAGTGGTTTCGTGGTCGAGTGGTAAGGACGCTTGCCTCTCACCCTGGTGTCCCGGGTTCGATCCCCAATCGAGGAGCTAGGATCTTTTTTTAAAACAGAAATTAATCCTAGCATACTCGGACATTGGGTGCGTGTCCATTGTCTGTAAATGTGTAGCCCTCTACCGCACAAGATATAGTAGGAGAAATCGCTTTAGTGACGGGACGTGCGGAGTAAGACGCGACATGAGGGCGGGAAATGTCTAACACATGACATCTTGCGTCTTTTACACCGTTTACGATTATTGTCTTTATTGGCACGAGACCGAGGCGGAGTTTCACTTACATTCTATGATACGTCAGGTCCGCACTTAATTTTCTTACCGATTTGTTTAGCAGTGCGTTGTAGGAGAAAGTGTAATATTATAAGTAATAATTATTTTATATCTGTTTATTAGCTGGTGTGTTTTTGAAAATAATTTAAGAAGATTATCGAACTGCCATTAACGATCCGATGCCTGTCAATCGAAAACTCTGGACCCATCGTTAGCAAAACTTTTAAGAACTTCAGTTTACGACGCGTATCAAAAAATGAAATCCCAACTATTGACATGGTAGACAGAAAACTAAAAGAAATGGATTATCATCTAAAATATACCAAAATAACTTTAGGAACTTGGCTGTGAAAAATTGAATTTAAATATCAAACTTTACCAAACGCATGGCGATTATGGAAAGCAGAAGATTAGTGGATTGGTGAGATTCATATCTAGAAGAGATCAAATAACTCAGAAGGAAAAATAGACAAAATTATCTAGATGAAACATGGTATGATACTTATGACATCGTAAAAAAACGATGGAACAATGGATCTACGAAATGTCAGCCAATCTCATTGTCCCTAAAAAAGGGACTCGGTTGATTATATAACACTCTGGATCAGTTGATGGATAGGTTGATGATGCATTGAAACTGTGCGGAAAAAACATGGAAGACTGTAACGTGGATTACCACAAGAACATAGAGGGAGAAAAATTTGAGGAATAGTTTGAAAATACCCTAATTCCAAAATCAAAACCGAATAGCATTATTGTTCTTGACAATGCGAAGTACCATTCGAGACAACTGTATAAAATTCCTAACAAGAGTTCTACTAAGCTGAAGTTACACATTTTTTTAATGGAACATGATCTCTAGTATGAGGAAACTTATAATAAAACACAACTTTTGGAAGTCCACCAAACGAAAAATTATGAGAAGAAGTATATTATAGACATTGTAGTGGAGAGATATGGCCACAAAGTATTGAGATTACCGCCATATTTCTGTATTTTCAACCCGATTGAATTAGTTTGGTGTAAATTGAAAGACAATTTCAGAAAAGAAAGTACTTCTTTCTGAAATCCAATAAAAGTCGTGGAAAATTAACAAGGAAGATGGGGAAAAAAAGAATTAGGAAAGTAATTACAATTGAAGATGATTATACCTGTGATGTAAAAAAAAATCGGAACGGTAAGCATGTTGGTTGTAGAAACCTTGTTCTTCCCCGAAAGTTCGGAAGGAGTGTCTGCTCTCGCAGCGGAGAAAAACATTTATTTGTTTTACATCCTGAATGGGACGATATTGTACATCTAGGTATTAAAATTTCATAGGATACTTCTGTCCGCAAGCTGCAGATCCTCAGAAAATTGCCCGCATTATCTTCTTTTGAAGTGGATAACTGCACGTTAGTTTCAACCCAATTTCCATATCAATTGCCCATGTGTATCCTTCAACCACCTTAATCTTTAGGGTCGACTTTACTCTTATACAGGGTGTCCCAACCAAAAGTAGACACCCTGCATAACTTTGGAGATAAAATTTTTTTTGAAAATTGGTGAACCACGTCGACCTTGTTTCTAAGGGGGGACATATTTTAATGTAATACTTGTATACCCATCACCATCCCTCTACCCTACACGGCCATCCCCTCAAAAAATTCAAATAGCAAAGGGGGTCGAATGATACATCTTTTGAAAGGTATTTCAATTCTCTACATAACTATGTATTTTTTAAAACTTTTATCGATTCGTTCCTGAGAAATAATTGTTTCATTATTTTAGGTTCGGGAAATAAAAATAAAAGAAGCAGTTTAAATTATCGAATGTATTGTTCAAAATGACCCCCACCGACTTCCATACAGTAGTATAATCTCTCTTGAAATTCTGTACGAACATTTCTGAACACATCTGGAGTCAATAAACGGCATTCTCGAGCAATTCTTTCACGTAACTCTTCCAGAGATGCGGGTTCTGTTGCAAAGACCTTCGATTTCAAATGTCCCTACAGAAAGAAATCAAGAGAGTTAAATCGGGTGACCCAGCGGGGCACTCCACAGGACCTCTTCTTCCAATCCATCGCTCAGGAAACCGATTATCCAAAAATTGACGGACTGCTATAGCAAAATGTGGGGGTGCCACATCCTGTTGAAAAAACAGTTCGCCCTCTAAAAGATTATCGTCTTCTTCGAGGATTTGGGTAATCATTGGGTCGATGTTATTTTCTAACAGATCGAGGTACCTTTCGCCGTTTAAATTGTCAGGCATAAAAAGCGGCCCGACAATGTGATCCCCTAAGATGCCAGCCCAAACATTTAAATTCTGAGGCCTTTGGGTATGAGTTTCCATGAACAAATGTGGATTGGTTTCACTCCAATACCTACAATTGTGCCTGTTTACCTCCCCATTTAACTGAAATGTCGATTCATCAGAAAAACACGTCTTGTATAGTAAATTGGCATTATCGTTTAATTGTTCATTAAAAATCTCACAGAATTCAAGCCGACGATCGGGATCATCTTCGTTTAATTCCTGTACCAATTTAAATTTATATGGATGAAATTTGTGGGCCTTTACAATTCGATGAACACTGCTTCGTGTTACACCAGATGCCTCAGCTACTTTCCTGATCGATTGAGTATTATCCATATGCAAATGACACAGAACTGTCACTTCGACTGCTTCATTCCTAATCGGTCGCTGAAGTTCATGCTTTTTTGTTTCCTACAGAACCTGTTTCCATACATTTTGTCAATAATTGTAAAACATACTGAGAACCAACACTTCTATCTGGGTGATTTCTCTTGAATATTTTCTCCATAGCTCTAGCACAATTATCGTTTTTAAAATAAATGCTGACAATTTCTATTCTCTCCTGAAGGGTATAAACCATTTTGAGAATTCACTCTGGTAAAATGTATCTCGATTTAAAATTAGTTGTGAACAAATTAAAGTTCAAGGACTATCAAATATTTATGAGTCTTTTATTATTCTAAAATTAAACGGACAAGGAAAGTGTTTTTTATCGAAAAGACTCGTGTTGATTTGAGAGCACTAAAAAATGTATTTTTTTTATAAATTCCAATCCCCAGTATCGTGTATTTTAGATTTTTTAAACGATTTCGATTGTGTAATCATCAACAATAAAATTATTTGCCTTAAGAAAAAAATACACAGTTATGTAGGGAATTGAAAGGCCTTTCAAAAGATGTATCACTCGACCCCCTTGCCATTTGAATTTTTTGAGGGGTGGCCGTGTAGGGTAGAGAAGTGATGATAGGTATAAAGTATTACATTAAAATATGTCCCCCTTGGAATCAAGGTCGACGTGTTTCACCAATTGTTCAAAAAATTATTATTTCCAGTTATTTAGAGTGCCTACTTTTAGTTGGGACACCCTTTATAATATTTTAATTACGTAAGATTACTGATTATTGTAATAATACCACATATTGCTTTAAACAGCTGTATGTACAAACAAAATAAAAATACCGGTAGTGTTATAACCCCCACAGAGTAGCACCATCACAAGGATTCAATCTTTACAAACTTCTCAAATTCTCAATTCCTTACGAGATACATTTTATGTATGCGAACATTTTTTTATTGGGCATTTTTTTAGTCAATTTTTATGGTTATAATTCTTCTAACAATAGAAGAGTGCGAGCGAACTATTTATGTGTAAGTTTGTACCAATTTTGGCTGCAATGCTGCTGTTGGTCAATTGAGCATTGATGTGGTTATTATACCATAATACCTCACACTTTACATGAAACTATGTATGCTTACAAGTAGTGACCCTGAAACCAACTCTGATTTTTGCTCGTACCTTAAAAAATCCTCTCTCTAGTAGTGATATACAGTGTGGAAATTAAGTAACGCATAAATTCAGTAATTCCGTTGATATTAATTTTTTGGAAAAAATCTCGAAGGGGTATAGCGATTTTAACTTCGGCAAATATTTTCAGTCTAATTTCAGTTTCTTATGTCATTTATTTTTTAAGTTATGACGTCATCGACTTTTTTTTAAATGACAACCTATATTTTTTATTTTTGATTTTGGTAGTAGATTTTATTCTGGTTCCGACCGTATAAAATTTTCAATGTTATTATTTGAAAAAATCGTGAAAAGTAGTCTTAAAGTTCAAATAATAAAAATTCATTAAATTGGGTAAATTTATCTAGTTGCCGGTGTATTACATTAGTTACGGCTGTCAGATTTAAATAATTTGTAAATGTCACAATAGAATAAGTGTTATTATTTTGCTTTTTCTAAATTAGAAAAACTATTTTATTAATAAGAATGGTACAGTTGAGCGACAAACAGAGAATTGAAGTGTTAATTAATGATTGGTTATGGCGACAGAGCTAGAACACATCAAGAAGTGTGTCATCTTTTTAGAGAAAAATACCCGGATCAGCCCATAAATCAATCAACAATTAGTAGGATTGAAAAAAAATATCGGGAACATTGCATTGTAAAGAATATTCCAAAAACTAGACATCCGGCGACATTAAATGAAGATGCACAACTTGATGTGCTTCTAGAAATTGAAAACAATCCACATTCAACTAGTAGAAACATTGCTTTGAACCACAATATAAGCCACACTACATTTCTAAAACTTTTGAAAGTTCAAAAATTCCACCCATATAAGGTGCACTTGGTTCATGAGTTGACAGAAGATGACTTTGATCGTAGGCAAGAGTTTTGCGAACAAATGATGGAAATTTGCAACCGCGATCCAGTGTTTTTCCAGCGTGTTTTATTTTCGGATAAAGCAACATTTTGTTTAAATGGCCATGTCAATAGACAGATTTGTAGATATTGGGCTAGGGATAATCCCCATTGGATGCAGGAAAGTCATACCCAATATCCTCAGAAAGTTACTGTTTGGGCAGGAATTATTGGTGACAGAATTATAGGTCCATTCTTTTTTGAAAACAATTTGACTGGAGATAGATACCTGCAATTTTTACAGTTGGAATTGATGCCTGCATTAGCTGCATTATTCCCCAATGCAAATAACCCTGACCTACCAAATAATACCATTTGGTTACAACAAGATGGCGCTCCGCTTCATTACGAAATTATTGTGCGACGATACTTGGATCAAGTTCTCCCAGCAAGATGGATAGGGAGAAGAGGTCAGATAGAATGGCCGCCTAGGTCTCCTGATCTAACGCCATTAGACTTCTTTTTATGGAGGTACTTAAAAAGTAAAGTGTACAACAATCGACCCAATAATTTAGACGATCTCAGGCAAAGAATTCAACATTAGATTAGGTTAATATCGCCTCAAACTATTCAGAATGTGAGAAATGAATTTTATAATCGTCTTGGGTATTGTCAAATGGTACAGGGTCGTCAATTTGAACATTTAGTGTAAATGTAATTTAACAACTGTTATTTCTGTGCTTATTTTTGTGTTTGATGATATTGTTAGATTTTTTTCTGGTTAAGCAATTTAATTTCTTTTTATACTAATGTTTGCCTCACGAAGTTATCGTTATTACTAACTTTGAATTGAGCAGATAATAAATTTCTATTTCGATTTTTCAACTATTCGTATAATTTCAAAATAAAAACGAATGTGCCGTCGATAACTTTCCGTCAAACTTAGGCAACTAGATAAATTTACCCAATTTAATGAATTTTTATTATTTGAACTTTAAGACTGCTTTTCACGATTTTTTCAAATAATAACGCATTGAAAATTTTATACGGTCGGAACCAGAATAAAATCTACTACCAAAATCAATAATAAAAAATATAGGTTGTCATTTAAAAAAAAAGTCGATGACGACATAACTTAAAAAATAAATGACATAAGAAACTGAAATTAGACTGAAAATATTTGCCAAAGTTAAAATCGCTGTACCCCTTCGAGATTTTTTCCAACAAATTAAAATCAACGGAATTACTGAATTTATGCGTTACTTAATTTCCACACTGTATAATTTGGGATCACTCTATATTATGGTTAAAGATGTTTTATTATGCATAATATACTATCTATTACATTACAAATTAATTAAAAGTCGACAAGTTGGCATATATAGGCTTACTTGTACATGAACCAACCCCTTGTCAAACCCCGCTAAGCTTGATTAAAGTCCAGAAAACCAACAAAACGGTGTCTGCATTAAAATAATAAGTATTAAGTGAATCTAGGGTGGATAAAAAAAATCTGTAATACATGAAGCAAACATCATTCGATTGTTTCTTGCACATTGTCATTCCCCTATTATTTTGTATCTGTATTTGACACGTGTAAGGGGATGCCGCGCGAACAATCATTTGATTCGAAGTTACTCATCTTTTTAATCTTTTTATTTTCTCTTCCGATTTTCTGTGGATGCTGGTGTTTTGGGGTGAGGCCGAATTAATTTTCTATATGGACTTTTCATGTACTTGATTGCTGCCAAACACATTTTTATATATTTGCCCTCGCCGAGACACTTAATCTTATGAGTATTACGTCCACTACATAATAATCAGTAAATCAAGTAAAGAGGACAAATAATTTATAAAAAACCCTTACAGCGATTACTCATTAATCAATTTAATTAACAGGCAAAAATAGCATTCGCATTATTAACGAATGCTAAATCCACTTGATGCCATAAAATTCATTTGATGCTATAAAATAACGGAAATATACAGAGTGAGTCAGATTTTCTGGAGAACGGGCACCGTTTCAATTACAGGATTTTCAAATTATTAAAAAATTGTTAATAATTTTTTGAAATCTTTCAAATCGATCATTGCGTAACAGAGTATCTCTTAGAGTCAAACTTTTACTTTCAGTATTTCTCTAACAGGGCCTGTAACTTAGGAACTCCTAATCGAATCCTACCCAAGTCTAATAAGTTCCATTTGACATGTTTCTAGATGTGTTCATGTGTCTATACTGAACATTGAAAGATATCGTGTTTTCTGGAGAACCGTGTCAAAATTACTTTTTTACTAAGAAAAATTCTAATTCTTTGATTTCTTTCTCATATTTCGCTCGAATAAAATAGAGTCCATTGAATACGTATACTCATTGAATTACCTTATTTGAACCATGATGATAAACACAACAAAAAAATACGCAGAATTTTGGACAATTAGAAACTAGATTTGAACTCACTTTCTAAAAAAACAGATTTTACAAAAGAGCTCATAACTCGAGAATATCTAGTTCGACCATATCCAACTTTAACAGATATCAGCGCATCTCCCTAATATAGCGGGTGTAACAGGATCATGGTACACCCCCTTTTCTCCATTAGTTTTGAAGATAATTGACTGAAATTTGACATATCCTATATACATAATAAGCGGCACTTTTTGACATACAAGTGATTTTTTTTCACTTCCGGTTTCGTCGAAAGTGACATTAACTTTCGACTTTTAAATGGAACACTCTGTATATTATTGCATTTTTGAATTCTGCATAATCTTCTGAATCCAACGATATCAAATAAGTGACATTTCACATGTCAATATTTTTTTTTATTATAATTTTTAGTTTTCCATTTAAGTGTGCCGTGATGGTTCCAATTTATTCTAAATAACCCGTGTAATGCTAGAAAAATCGAAATCTCGTCAAAAATACTAAATTACGTGATTTATGAGAAATAAAGTTCATCAAAATGGTTTTTGGGGACAAACTCAATTTTTTCAAATGGAACCATATTGGTACCGTGGTACAATTTATTAGTACTATTAATAAGAAATTTATTCATATGTCGTATTAAAATGTGCGATAAATACAAACAAAATTACAGCTAAAAGAAAATAAGAAAATACAATTTTGTTCTTATTACCTTGTTATACATAAGGTGGCTTTGGAATACAAAAAATGAACACAATACATTACAACAGTTGTTCAAAATACTGTCCATTAACGTCAATGCACTTCTGAACTCGCATAGCTGTTTCTCGAGGAATAATCGCCAACTGCTGGACCGTTATGCTATTAATTGCGCGTCTTACTCATAGCTCCAGGTCTTTACGGGTTGTAACGGCAGTTGCGTAGAAAATATTTTTTAAATGACCCCAAACAAATGGAAATGGTAAACGGAAAGGTAATTCAGCTAAACTGTCCTCAATTTCATTTTGCAGAAATCCCAAGTATTTGGCACCAGTCAGGGGTCCTTCAAATATTATTGGACCAATGATTCTACTACCGATTATTCCAAGCCAAACATTGAAATCGAACCGCACTTGAAAGTTATCCTCCCGTAATAAATTTTGATTTTCCTGTGACCAATATTTTGGATTTTGTCGGTTAAATAATCCCAAATTCTTAAACCTAGACTCGTCCGAAAATAAAATCATTCCCAAAAAATCATTATTTGGCTACACGTTTTTCTGTAAAATCCAATTGCAATATTCCATCCTACGTTCGTAATCATTTTTCGTACAAGTGCTAGTGCAAATGATATTTAAAAGATTTATAGTGGTATTTGTGCAAAATTCGGCTTACTGTTTGATGACTGATTTCCAATTCAAACCCAATATGCCTTAAAGAAACAGTCTTATCAATTTCTACTCGAGCTAAAACATTAATTTCCGTTCGTTCGGCAAGAATGAAATTTTCCTCAGGATCATTATTGGACTCACTTCAGAATTGATTTTTAAGACGATTTAGGCATTTTTTCTACATTCCCCATAAATAATTAACATGTCCACTTTTTCATCTCGTATAAATTTGCAGTATTTTGAAAACAATTAACAAGAACTTAAACAATTTTTAAAGACACAATAAAAACACCGGTAAACCAACAAATATTTGAAATTGGAAAAAATGATCACCTCCCCAATGGAGATCAAAAATGTCCTAAAAACCTTCCTCCATCTTAAAACTCCCCGCCCAGACAATATTCCAAGCATCCTGTACAAAACCACCTAAAAAACAATCGTACAAATGACGCACATCATAAACTCGACAATTCGCTGCAGTATTTCCCACTAGTGTGGAAAACTGCAATTATTGTGCCTTTTTTAATACCAGGCAAGGACCCCACTTCCCCTAAAAGCTACCACCCAATATCACTTTAAAACACCTTAGGCAAAATAGCAGAAAGAATTATCCTTAAAAATCTAAACGCTATCATAAATAAAATAGAACTAGTCCCCAGCATCTAGTTTGGTTTCAGAGGAGGACACAATACCGCGCTATCGTTGTGCAAAGTAGTGTATGACGTCAGCAGCGATTTCAACAGCAACGTAACACAAAAATAATATTGCTAGACATAGAAAAAGCGTTTAACACTGTTTGGCATGAGGGTCTCCTGTCCAAATTGCAAAAACTCCATAAATTACCCATGTACCATGCCACTTTTATTAAATCCTATTTAACAAATAGACAATTTAAAGTAAAAATAAACAACACAACATCGGATACCGGATACCTACGACATACGGGCGGGCGTACCGTATGACACGATACTTTCAGCAACGTTATTTAACCTTTACCTTGCCGACCTCCCCAAACTAACAGATATGTAAGAATAGACAACTTACATAGAAAGACAAACATACTGAATAAGACCCAACATGCCACTAATACGCGACCATATAATAGAACTCGCCCTGGAGGTTCATTTTTTGTTTGGATAATTATTTGTATATAAAAAATGATTTAAATCCACGTTTGTTTGTATTATTTGTTTATTTTAGTAATAAAATAAATGATATATATTTAGCTTCTAAGTAGTTTTATACACTAATAGGCAATAAAGATTTAAATTGGAATTGGAATCACAAGTGTGACGGAAATACTGTAGCTGCGGGTTCGAATCCCGCCACCAGCACTGGCAATGTTAATGGGAATAGTTGTCCACGTTTTTCTAATTCTAACCTCCTTCTAGACAGCTTCACCTTTTTATTTTGGGGCTTGTCTAATTACCATATTATTATTATTATTTTTATTAAAAAAATGATTGTATTTACATACATTTTTAGTTACTAATTTTTGTTATAATTAAATTTTGTGCACTGACGATAAAAATAATAGTTATTTACGTAACCAGTTATGAAAAGACTAATTTTATTTAACGAATGTAAAGTCAAGTAAAATTACTTTTCATAACGTGTTAAGTACAAAATTTTATCTAATCCCGCTTTAAAATAGGAAAAAAATGGCAATTTATTTTGAATACTATTTTGCGGTTCCAAACATAGCTACGCTTGCAGTCGTACAAATAAATTTTGATTATCACTTTACCTGAGCGTTACTATAGATTGACATTTGTATAAACAAACCTCAGTTGTCAATCTGCTGAATTTTTTGAAGCAAATTTAATCAAAAACGGTTGATTCAGATATGGATATTCCATCTGATATAGAAGAATCTGCTAATTTAGCAGTAAATTCAATAATACCTGGTAAATCAAAAGGCAGGTATGAAGAAGCATATAAGAAATTTGAAAATTTGTGTCAACAAAAAGGAGTAAAAAATGTTTGTGAAAAGGTTCTCTTAGCGTACTTCGAAACGATGAAAAACTATAAAGCATCTACAATATGGACTACCTACTCAATGTTAAAGGCAGAACTAAATGTCAAAAGAAACATTGACATCAAAAAAATATACCATATTAACAGCATTTTTGAAGAGAAAATCTACAGGTTATCACGCTATCTATCATTTTGACAAGAGCGAACTTTGAAAATTTTATTAGAAATGCTGATGACGGAAAGTTTTTATTTGCAAAGGTTTGATTTACTGTCACTATTTGAAACTTTATAATTTTTAATTTCTTGATTATTTTAGGTAGCAATGATTATAGGAGTTGCCAGTGCTTGTAGAAAAGCGGAATTGTGCGACATGCGTATCAGAGATGTTATGGAAAAGATTTTTTTTAAATTACTATTCCAAACACAAAAACAAATGTGATACGGGAATTTGTGATCACAAATAGCAATATTTCTGGATACAGAGAAAATTTAGTAGAAATTGTTCGAAAATATGTCAATCTGCGTCTACAAAATACAAAGCATGACCGTTTTTTTGTTAAATACAATAATAACAAATGTGGAGTACAACCTATAGATATAAATACATTTGGATGTTTACCAAAATTAATTGCATAACATCTTGGTTTACCAAACGGTTATACTGAACATTGCTTCCGGCGGTCATCCGCATCTTTGCTCGCAGATTCAGTAGCTGACATATTAAAAATTAAGCAGCATGGGGGCTGGAAATCCAATACCGTAGCAGAAGGTTACGTCGAAAATTCTTTGGCCAACAAGAAAAGAATTGCAAATAATATACTAGGAGAACATTTTGAGGTAGCTGTTTCAAGAGAAGTAAATCAATCAGATTCGGTGTATAATGAGGAGATATTCTGAAATAGCTGCTAAGGAAAAAGAAATAAATATTCCGTCAGGTTCAGGAATAAATTTTAGTAACTGTGTTTGTAGTAATTTTGTTGTTAATGTGTATGCAAACAAATCAAAAGAATAACTATGTTTTGAGTTCTAGTTTATTAATAAAGTGTTTTTTGCTTCTTACTCTTAAAGTTCCTTCTTTAAATGATGAGTTTAATAATCAGTTACGTAAAAATTCATTACATTACTCAGTTATGTAATGGGACTGACAGTTATGAAAAATGTGACGTTTCGTAACGTCAAAAATGCATTTAAAACTTGACATTTCATTACGGGGTTAGATAAAATAAAGTACTGGCATTTTTATTCTAGAACACACATTCTAATTAGAACAAAAATTATAACTAAAAATGTATGTAATTATAAATAAATAGTTAATGTTCCAAACTAATTTAAGTACCAAATCAAATTTGGTTTTTAGATATTTGTAATAAGCCAAAATAAATGCCCACGTCCCCCACACTCTACGAAAACCCAAGCGTATGTTATATATCGTAAGAACGTAAGGGTTATAATAACTTCTGTTTTTTATTTAAGATACATTACCATTACTACCCTGTATGCATAATTATTATCGCCTTTCACGCGCATTTCAAATAAATATCATGTTCTGTAATAATAGTCTAGCATTTTGTCTAATTGTAATGCGGCTTAGAAAACCTATCCTGCCTATTCATACATAATAATGGTGGCGTGAAGCACACGTGACTTAAACTTCATTTGACTAGGGATGAAAATAAGGGTATTAGTTATCTGACGCCAAAAAGCGTGTGTCTGTTTTTCTTTCATTCGTTTTTCACCACAAAAGATTTGGTATTTATTATAGTGATCGGATCTGGTTTGATATTTGACCAGGACATATTTAATCTTCTTTCTCTCTACCGAGAACAATATGTTCGTCACAAGACACAATCCCGCAAAGCTTATTGTATTTGATGAAAAGACTGAAAAGACAAAATTACAGTTTTTTATTTGACACATATACAGGGTGTTGGGCTTCAACTTTCCCAACATAGAGATTTCGTTCAATTTACGAGTGACAACATCGGCTAAATTAGAGAAAAGTTGTGTGATTTTCTTACTAACGCCTTAAAACTAACAGAAATTAATTATCTGACTTGATTTTTCAAATATCTGGAAATAACTGAAAATTTCGGATTTTGTTTTTCTTCCATATGTTGCTTATTTGAATAATACCATCATTATAATCAGAAAAAAACTCTATTTTCTGACACGAAAATTCAATATGGCTGCCGCAATAAAATTTAAATTGGTAATGATTCTGAGTGAACGAAACGTAATACTTTTATTTTATAAAAATCATATAAATCACAACAAGTGCTCTAAGAATGTCGATGTAAGCAACGTCGATAAACCCCAGCATCGTTCTACAAGAACATATAAACACTGGGTTTATCGACCAGGTTGACATTCACCTTTTTAAGGTGAACCGGGCTTAAGTTAGAGACCGAAGGATTCTTTATGGCCTGCTAGGATGGTGTCATCAACACCTTGGTCTACTGTAGCCGCGTATGGCGTGAGAGGTTCCTGATATCAACTGCTGGACCTACCGTCAGGCGCCGCAAACTGGTGTACATTCACAGAAAAGCTGGTCAAAACCCCAAATTTTAAAATCAGCAATTCAAGTCTTTTGACCCATTAGTCATTGAGGAAAACTACCTGACTACTAATTACCGCCAGTTTGCATGACACAGGGTTGCTACGTACCGATTCCTATCAGTCGACAGTTGAATGTTGTTGAGGTAAAAGTTTCTTATCAATTATTTTCATATATTTACATTTAAAAATAAACAGACTTTAAAGTGCCCCATTAAAATGAATCCTGTACCTGGAGGTAAGTACGTAATTTATTGGTAAACATTTAAAAGTTTAATTGAACGTTCTCAAGACGTGGCAATTTTCGTAATATATTTTTCTTGCTTGGAACAAAAGTTACCGTCCGGGCCTATCCAGACAAAAAGTTTTATACAGCCTATTTTTTTTTTTTTTTTCGGTTGCCCGACGCTGGACAGTCTTCCCGTGGCCTCCGACGCCTCACGGGAGTCGCGCCAGCACATTAACCTCAGCCACTCCCCACATCCCGCAGGGTTAGTGACTGTAGGCTCCGGAATCGTGTGCCCTAAGCAGACGGAGAGAACCAAGAATGACCGCCTTCTGCATTTGGCCTGCCAGCCACTCAGCTGATTTTTGGCAGGCCGGTATGATCTTCAGTTCCGAGAGCAGCGTAGGCTTTATCCCTCCGAGTACACCGATAATAAGGACGACCTTTTTGACCGAGTAGCCTGGGTACAGCACTTGGAGCTCGTACCGGAGATCGCGATATTTGGTCCGTTTCTCCTCCTCCTTCAAGGTGATGGTTTTCTCTGCAGGTGCCGAGAACTCGATGACATACATCACCTTGAGTTGATGGTCGAGGAGGACTATGTCAGGCTTGTTGGCTTGGATTAGCCTGACAGTCGGGAACGAGTAGTTCCAGTAAATCCGGCATTTCTCGTTCTCGACAACGGACTCAATATCTCCGGGGACGTAAGGCAGCACTGGTGTCTGGTCTACCCCGTACGAGTGCCTTAGATGGTAGTATAGCACTCGTAAAGCCGCGTTATGTCGGTGGATGTAGGCCGAAATCGCATATATAGGACATGCAGATAGTAAGTGCATGAGCGATTCCAGCGCCTGATGGCAGGTCCTGCAGTTGATATCAGGAACCTCTACACATACAGCCTATTATTATTATTATTATTATTAGTATAACTTCAGCTATTTTACTGTGAAAGAAAACATCCCGGACATAGCCGCATTGTGGTGAAAGAAATTAGAATGTGAGTTGTGACCGGCCAATTTTACTATAATATCCGTTCTCCTTCATTCCTAATGGTAGGTTTTTTTTATAGGTTCCAAGAAGGAGAATATTATTTTAAATAAAAGAACATTATTGGACGTTATGTTGTCGTCTCCTTCACACAAATTTAATGACAGATGTGAACACTTGCTGGCGCATGTATCAAAAGTTACTAATTGTCCGCCGCAAAACCATAAGCATAAGCTTTCCCATATTACTTCCGACTTTAAAGTAAAGTGGAATGCTGCCCAATCGAACAAGACAAGATTTCTCACGTAAAATCAAAACTGGATTGATAACAATATTACTTTTCCACTATACGCAAAGACTATTCTGTGAAGTTCGGGTGGGCGGTCTTCGGTTGATTTTCTTGTTTGAAAACTATGTTTTGACGATAACCAGATTATTTGTAGAAAAATATTCCTGTTATAGTATGCCAACAACTGTACACAAGATTATAATACACAGCCTAGCTGTAATAGCGTCTGCAATACTACCAATTGGGCAGCTTTCGGAACAGGCCCAAGAAGCAATAAATAAACACATAAGGAAATATCGAGAGGGATGTTTGAGAAAATGCTCACGCGAAAAGACCTTAGAAGATGTTTTTAATCGATTTTTATTGTGCTCAGATCCTTACTACATATCAAGCCTTTGAACACTCCTAAGGAGAAAAGCAAAACCGTTCGACAAGGAAGTTGTGGCCTTGCGATTATCTGCAGAAACTGGTATAGGTACAGCAAGCCATAAAGATTCGGAAGAAGACACTAGTAGCGACTCTGAAGGATCTGAAGAATATCTTTTAGACTAAAATTTCTTCATAATTTGCAGAATCCCTGTTAAAAATTTCTTATTTATTAATACTGACCTATAGCTATGCTTAAATATAAATTTATAAATTTTATAAACTAGATTTTTTTAAATTGTCAGACATGTATAGTTTATCCAATATAAATTGGAACACTTCAGTCTAAAGTGTTTATACCAGGAGGCGCATTTCCACTCTCATCGTCAAAGAAATAGAGCGCAAATCGTGCTTGTATGTATTGAACGATACCTCTATATTACATTCGAAATGAGAATGTGGCAATACAGCGGACCAGATGTGAAACTTGGGTGGTAGTGTCTGAACGACGAATTAAGTTGTGATTTGAATAGACTACTGGACTAGTTGTTTATATTGACCGTACAGTGCAGTTCATGTAATAATTTTGGATAAATAGAATTATTTTCTGTGAGGCATTTATAGCATTTTAGTGATCTTATTAAGTGGTTTTAGTAATATTTCAATATTTGCATTAATTATTATTATTACCATGGCTTACAAAGTTCTTTCGATTTCCACCCCCTAAAAACAACTCTATATCATCGAAGGAAATTTTCACATTATTTTTTCATTAATTCGCGGGTCGAGTTCTATAAGAATCCGAAATTTCAGAATTTTACTATTTTTTTCCATCCCCCAAAAACAACCCTATTTTAGCAAAGGAATTTTTTTCACTATTTTTGCCGTAATGACGAGGTTACTTTGGATCAGTTTTATTACTCTCAGAGTTTTGGCCAGCTTTTAGAGAATTTCGCCCCACTGTGCGTCGGAATCGCTCATGCACCTGACATTAGTGCTGCCCAACGTCCCCGGAGATATTGACACCGTTGTCGAGAACGAGAAATGTCGCATTTATTGGAACTGCTCGTTCCTAACTATAGGCTGATCCAAGCCAATAAACCCAACATATTCCTTCTCGGCTTCAAACCAAGGTGATGTATGGTCATCGAATTTTCGGCCCCTGTCGACAAAAACATCACCTTAAAGGAGGACGAAAAGCGGACCAAATATCGCGATCTCCGGTACGAGCTCCAAGTGCTATACCCAGGCAACTCGGTCAAGATGGTCGTTCTAATAATCGGTGTACTCGGAGGGATAAAGCCTACGCTGCTCTCGGAATTGAAGACCAAAAATCAGCCGAATGGCTGGCAGGCCAAATGCAGAAGACAGTCATTTTGGGTTCTCTACGTCTGCTTCTGGGATCTATAGCCACTTACCGTGCTAGATGTGGGAAGTAGGTAGGTAGGTAATTTGCTGGCGCTCTACCCGGGAGGTTCGGAAGCCACGGGAGGACCGTCCAGCATCGAGCAACCGAAAAAATAAATAAATAAATAAATAAAACGATTATTTCCATGAACTTTTACAAAGTATTAAAATACAGTCAACTAGATAAAGCAAAAATAATAAAAGCTATACTGAAATTTTTTAATACAAATAGAAGTAAAATATAAAAACATATATGTATAATGTAAGACACAATAGACTGAAATATAGAAACTAACAATACAAAAAAAAAAAAAAAGAAACTAGATGAAGATCAGTCGCTATCGGTAATATCAGTGCTTAAGTACACATCAACCGAGTAAAATAAATATTTCAATGTGACTTTACTTCTTTCTTAAAAAGATGAATGGCGTTAATTTTATTAACATATATTGGTAACTTATTAAAAAATTTTATGGACATTAATTTGGGACCTTTTGCTACTATGGATAACGTATGAGCTGGTATGTTCAAGCTTTAATTTTGTCGCAGGTTATGACCACTGCTAATGCACGTATCCTTTCTACTGCTACACTGATCAAAATTAGTTTTTATATACTATACACAGTTTAGAATATATAAACTCCAAGAAATTTAACGTTATTATTTTGTGTCACAGAGCAATTACCAATTTTAACTAACAGGCTGTAGTCAAGTTTTCTAATGGAGAAAACTAATAAGTTAGTTTTTACATTATTGAGAGATAAACCCGTGCTGGCATTGTAATTCTGCATAGAAAATATGGCTTTAGTATCGCTAAGTCTGAGCTCATTTATATTATTTGAGCCGTCCGCGATGGTCGAGTCATTAGCAAAGTGTGATATAAAAACATCTTCCGTGTAAAGCGCGATATTATTTACTGTCTGGTCGGGGAAAGAAGACCTATGGAAAGAATGCGACTTCTGCATTTCTTCGCAATTAATCGGAAATGAAATAAATGAATTAGTGGTTGGCAAATTTTTGTGATCGTTTGTATTCGCATGTACTCATTGCAAGATATATTATATTCTTAGTATATGGTTTCACAGAAAGCTGGCGAGTTATTGGCATTCTTGCCGCGCGTGCCTTCTTTCGCCGGCTGGACTGTGTATAAAGAATGAACAACAAAGGCCCCAGAATACTACCTTGAGGGACACCAGTGGAAATCGTAAGGGGGCTAGACGTAAAGCTTTTGCAGGCATCTTTTAGTGCAACGGACTGGGTTCTTCCCATTAAATAAGATTCTATCCAAGTTAATGCTGGGCCACGAATTTCAAAATTTATAATTTTGTTCAATAGTATTTTATGATCAACCGTATCAAAAACACGTGTTAAATCGAAAAAAAAACAAGATGTTTTTGTTCTGTTTTCAAAATTATTCAAGATGTAATTGTAATTGTTACGCAAGAGTTGGTTGACAAACCTTTTCGAAAGCCAAACTGATATGATAATAATGGGTTTTGTTTAATTATAAAATCAGATACCTGAAGAACCAAATCAGATAATTATGTTCCGTTGCTCCAGGATCTTTGCAAAAATATCACGCAACTTTTCTCTAATTTAACCGATGTTGTAAATCTCAAGATAAACGAAAACTGTATGTTGGAAAATTTAAAGCCGAACACCCTGTATGCATTGTTTTTTATCTCAAATCAATATATTGCCGTAACTTTCTTTACAAAAAATCATTTTAGCTGTTTGATGACAATGTTTCCACATTAACTAAGAACATAACGGATGCTCTTACTTTCACACCTCAGTGAGAAAAACAAAATAGCGGATAAAAGCAAAAATAAAAAAAAGTACAAAATGTAATTTAACAAATGTAAAATACGATTTTTCTAAAATTTTATGTATATTAACGTCCTGGCGGAGTTTAGCATATTGCTATTCCACGACTCCACTAAGACACTATACAACAACCACTCCCTAGAACATTTGCCAGATGCCGCAGCTGAGACTAGAACTCAGGAGAGATAAACAGTGACTAGTAATGTTCTGCCACACAACAACGCTCTAGCCAACTGTGCTACTATCTTGGTATTTAAAAACGCCATTACACATCCATTCCCTAACCAGGATTCGAACTCTGAACCTCTTGTTCTCAAGCTTAACATATAGGCACTGAGCCTGATGATGTGGGTTTAATAAACCGAAACAGAAGAAAATAACTATTATTTTTTATTGACCGAAAAAATATATATAAAAAACAGGAATACTGCCGTGTATATATAATAAAGCAATCGTTTTGAGCTGAGGCAGAGCTGTCACGACGGCCGTCGCAGGGGCGTCTAAGGACGTCAAAAGCACCACATGGCCTCATGACATTGCGTAAAGCGTGAAATAAATGGTAATTATAAGTAGAATGTACTGTCAATCCGAGGGTTTTCTACAACACAAAGAAGGCGTGTTATTCTGACACGTTGCTGTGGTGATTGTCTCAGTTTTCACTCAAGTTATACGGTTATTCATGTGAGATGAATAATTTAACACTCATATCAATAATGTAGCTGTACATATTGAGCCTGTCCCTAATGATCTGGAAATCTTCCTGAAATATACGAGTATATTAGAAATTAACCATACACATGGTAAATTCTTCTAAGCCTACTAGCATATTGCTCTGAAAAAAAATACCCCCATATTTTTTTAACTAATTTGTCATAACAAAATAAAGCCACACCTGCAGTTAGATGAAAGCCATTATTTCAATATAGTGAGGCAGTTAAAAAAGGCGACGACGGTGAGATGCAGGATTTATTAAATTCAGCGAGCACTTCTGCGACACTCCATACTGTTTATAATAATTGTGTTTGTAATTATTATCATAAACAGAATTGAGTTTACTATCCGTTTTCATTTTCTTGTAATGTTAATTAAAATTTGTAATGTTAAAGTAATTATAAATAAATAAATAAATAATATTTATTTATTTGCCCAACAGAAAATCCACTTACAGGACAAAATGTATGAAATACAATAAGAAAAAAAATTTACATTTTAAAGATTCATTAAACAAAGTAATACATATAACTATAATAATTTAGCACTGGAGGGTGACAATAATATAATAATGGCAGCAGTTTAGATCGAGTTATAAACATAATTAGTATTCAATAAAGTAGGTAACATAATAATAATGGTGGGATAGTTAAGCTATGGATGAGTGTCTATGAATGGTTTCTTTTAAGGATAGAACTGAACAGAGATTAATATCACACAGATCAGATATACAGTTAAAATTATGTAACATAACGTAAATGGGCGACTTTTTAATGACATTGGTTCTTGCATTAGGTGTGTAAAAAGTGATATTTTGTCTGGAATTGAAAGTTGGCACTCTAAAATTAAGAAGTTCAAGTGGTGAGTAGTCAATTTTATTATGAAGCAGATTGTGGAGAAAAATTAAACTGTTCATAATCCGTCGAGTCTTTAATGATGACATCTCGAATCTGGATAAAAGTAATTCGTGGTTGAAGCCTCGACCAGGATATACACGATCATTTTTATAAGCTAAGAATTTTAAAAATTTTCTTTGGATAGATTCGAGATATATTGAATGGTTCTCATAAATTGGGTTCCAAATTAGAGATCCATACTCCAATTTGGAACGTACAAGTGAATAATAAAGAACAATCAACGCAGCGTCGTTAGTGAAAGATTTACAATTTCTGATAATAAAACCTAAAGTTTTTGATGATGATAGTCCTAGATTGTTTATGTATTGGGCAAAAGATAATTTATTATCAAACAGTATGCTTATATCCTTTGTTTAATTTTGCCTACCTAATACTTGGTCGTTTAGAGAATACTCATATAAAATTGGTTTGTTCTTTCGCGAGTAACTTACGACTTTACACTTAGATACATTTAGATTAAGTTTGGAAGTAGTACACCATTCTATAAGCAAGTTAACCTGAGATTGTAAGAATAAGCAATCCTGTATTGTGTTAATCTTAGCATATATTATTAGATCGTCTGCAAACAGGAGCTTATCACAGTCAATCACTTTAGTGACATCATCAATAAAGAGAAGAAATAAAAGCGGTCCAAGATTAGAGCCTTGCGGAACTCCAGACGTAGCCGTATACATATCCGACTTAAATCCATTGTATGCTACGTACTGTAAATTATTATCCAAGTAGAAAATAAAGAAATTAATCAAACTGCAGGAAAACCCAAAATATGCGAGTTTAGATATTATAATAGAATGATTAATAGTATCGAAGGCCTTTGAGAAATCCGTATACACCACGTCCACCTGTCTAAAGTTTCCGATATTTTTTGCGTAATTAGGGCTAAATTAGTTACAGTTGAGCGCTGCTTCATGAAACCATGTTGATCAAATGAGAGCGATTTTTTTACTGAAGGATAGACGTGATTGTATATGGAAATCTCGAAGACCTTCGTGAAATTAGACACAATTGTATGGGCCTGTAATTTGCTAAATTACTTTTATCACCATTTTTTAACACTGGACAAACTTTCAACTAATTTTCAACAATTTGGAAATTGAGACGTACGTAATGACAAATTAAAAATTATAGCCAACGATTTAATGAAAACTCCAGAGCAGTCCTTAACTAAATAACTTGGAACTAGGTCATGACCGGCTGTCATTTTATTTTTTAATTTCTTTATTGAAGTTTGTATGACTTCCTCGGTAAAACAATTGATATTAATACAATGCATATTACTTAATTTATTACTCAAATTAGCGGAGTCAACATTATCTTGTATTAAAACGCTATTAAAATAATATGCAAAATCATTTACAATATTGTCAGGGGTTTCGTATGGAATAGAATTATTAAGGTGCATCTTACCTGGTATACGTGTTGTGCCTTTTTGTTAAAATGAAATGAGCTAATGTGTTGGATTACTATTTCGGTATACCGGGTGTAAATGAAAAATGGCTCACCCCCTCTCTTTACATTATTTATAGAAATAAATAATATTTTAATATATTGTTAGACACATAAAATTCCATTAGAAAGCAGTATTTTTAATTTCTATGCACTTCCGGTTTCGCCGGAAATTACCACAAGTTTCTTATTTTAAATGGAACACCCTGTATATTTTTACATTTTTTGGAATCTACGGTGAATTCTGAATGTAACGGTATTCATTTTTCTTTGTTTTTTAATATATTTTTTTTTAACGAAAATTTTAATTTTTAATTAGAGTGTTGTGAATTAAAAAACATTTTTCTGGCGGAGTTTCTTACTATTGCATACTCTCTTACATAAGAGCCTTCAAAGGTGAGAAAATCGGTTTTTCTAAAAAATGCATATTTGCCAAATCTCAAAATGGTGGCTTATCACTATATTTAGAAAACATAAATTTTTACGATTACAGTGATACCCATAACTTAGCAATTTCATAAGAATTCACAGCAGAAAAATCAAAAATTCCCTAAACAAATAGGTATTATGATGTAATTCACAAAACCCTATACACAAAGTAGTGTGCAGTGAAACAATTATCTCAAATAAAGTTATTTGTTTAGAATAGCTGTCAAAATAGTTATCAAGTAAACAATAGTTATACACGACAGATATTTTAAACAAATAATTTTATTTGTGATAAGTGCACTCTAAATCAAAAACTAAAATTTTTCGTTAAAAAAAAAATAAATAAAAAATCAATGAAAAATGTATACTGTTATAATCAGAATTCACCATAGATTCCAAAAATGTAAAAATATACAGGGTGTTATATTTAAATAAGGAAGTTGTGGTAATTTCCGGCAAAACCGGAAGTGCATAAAAATTTAAAATACTGTCTTCTAATGCTTATGTGTATAACAACGTATTAGAATGTTATCAATTTATTTCTATAAACAATCAAAAGAGATGGGGTGAGCCACATCTCATTTATACCCGGTATACCACCCGAAATGAACATCTTTTCGAGATATACCTTTAACATCTCCATAAAGTTTTTGTAAAAATAATTCTCAATCAAATTGCATTTTAAGAATGCAGTTGTAACTACTGAATATTTTTTTAAATAATATCATAATATCGGATGCTTGACAACAGAAATGAAAATGACAGTGTGTGAGCCTTTAAATATCCTGTAATGTGCGTTGTGTTCCACCTACAGATTGGTATTTAAAAGTTTAATGTTAAAGGAACATACCTACTTCAAAATTACGGATCATGAATGAATATTTTTTTGAGATATCAAAGGGAAGACAAACCGTACAATCGAACAATGAAAAATATTAATAAAAATATAATTAGTATTTTAGCTCTGGTAAAAAATGTGAATTGTATATTTGGCGACAAAAAAGGACGAGATAAAGTGTGGTATAGGGTTAGATTAAAGTCGTGAAATAATTAAGCTCAAAGGTTTCCCGATAATTAAAAAGCGGGAAATGATAATTCATTGTCACGTATATAGACGCAGAGTCTTAAATGAACGTAATAATAAGTAACAGATAACAAAAAGATTCTTTGACAGTCTGGAACTTCAAAGTATATCGTAACACGTTGAATCAGAACCCTCTTTCGTTTATCCCTTAATACTATACAAATCCGCGCTTGCATATAACAGAAACCAAGGCTTACCAAGGTTTTTGTTATGCCTATGACATTGTTCTTTTCGCAGATTTAAAAGAAATCGAGAAGGGTACGATGAATTTATATTATACGCCTAAATGCTCTTTTATTCGTCGCTTAGGGCACAAACATTTTATTCGATATTAAAATTTGTGCAGATTTTTCCGGTTGAGAATGCTTTCTACATAGTTGACAGGTCCATACAAGAAGAGCAAAAAAAATATTTATTTAAACTATTTCCTCAATAATCAAAAATGTATATTTTCCGCAGTGACAGCAGTTATGAACGTAAATAAAGGTTCAAAACAATTTGAAGAATAGCAAGTTTATTGAGTAGTAAATGTACACTTAATAGTCTTACTTGCTATGACAGATGTTAAAGTAGAACTGATTTAATATAATTAGTGTACTTCTGTTTGCCCGACTCACTTATCCTACCGACTGCGCCAGTTATGAACGTAAATAAAGGTTTAAAACAATTTGAAGAATAACAAGTTTATTGAGTAGTAAATGTATACTTAATAGTCTTACTTGCTATGACAGATGTTAAAGTAGAACTGATTTAATATAATTAGTGGCTCCTATTTATATAAAACCGATATTTATATTTATTTTATGGTGGGTGCCAATCAAGGCTCATAACATAGTATATTATGCGTAAACAGGAAATGATTTACATACAAATAAGGAGTCCATGGTGGGTTATGATGGTATAACTCAGCTCATAATAATTCAACAGAGGGCGCATTTTGTTAAGAGGCGGGTGATTAGATGATGCAAATGCCGCATGAGTTTTGAGAGAGAATATCTTAGCAGATCATTAGTATATTTCTTACTGTGATTCGCATAACGTTTGTTCTTAATTGCAATATGCCATGGAGAAAATTAACTCCCAAAGAAAGAAATATTACCGTTGAAATGATTCGTGCTGGTCGAAATCAAGTCAAGGTCACTGCGGAATTCAAAGTGTCATTTCTCGACTTGTTTCACGGTACCTGAGTTAGAAGTGGTCGTCCAAGAAAAATCCAATGTAGCTCAAGTCCGCTACATTTGTCTGACTGCCAAAAGAGAGAGAGAGATGATCTACTTGACGAAACATAGCCAATGCGCTAGAAAATGCCAGTGAAGTATGTATATCAAAAATGTCTCGACTGAGAAGAGTTCCTTTGACCGTACATCATAAACAAGAGAGATTGGAATGGGCGCGTGAACATTTATATTGATGAAATGAATGGCGTTCTGTATTATTCACTGATGAAACTCGAGTTAGTAGATTTTCAGACGATCGTAGAATTAGGGTATGAACTAGGCCAGGGGTAGCCAGAAATCGTCGTCAAGATCATGAAATCTATCCTTAAGGCGGCGATTCAATCATGGTGTGGGGAGGCATATGCGTCAATGGACTGTCTGACTTGTTTAATGTTAAGGGAGCGATGGTAGTTCAAGTGTATCCTTCTTCAATTTCATAGTGCCATTGGTGAGAACTTTTTTTGGATGATAATGCACGTCCTCATCGTACAGGATTCGTTACTAATACACGGTAAAATCTTGGAATACCGGCACTTCCACTTCCACCGAAGTTACTAGACCTCAATGAATAAAGACTTAGACTGAACTGCTGTCATTACTGAGAGGTACCATATCACCTATCAATCTCATTGAACACATGTGAGATATGTTCAAAAGAACCATACGTGACCATCAACCTCATCCACAAAAAGTAAGCATATTTTTAAGATTATATCAGCAATCTCATTAACAGTATGCCTAGAAGATGTTAAGCTTTTATTGATTCAAATGGGGGGAATCTTATTGAAATTGAAGAACCTATTTGTGCTTCAAATGAAATTTGTGTATATTTTTCCTACGACTGCCATGAAATCTGTCACTAATGAAACTTTCATTGATTAATAAATCTAGTACGTTGTATACGCGTTTTTTCTCTACCGGCTGCCATAGCAACTAGTAGAGTAATTGCAATTACCCTACGGGTCACGGCGAAAATTCATGAAATACCGTCGGCAAGCCAAGCGCCAATACAAACGAATAGTTGTTGTATTTTATGTTGAATAACTACAAACGGGAAGCGTTTTTTTTTAAGATAGGCGTTTTTAAATTCATGGCTAGTAGTGAAAGTGAATTAGAACACCGCCTAATATTTCGGAAGTTGCGAAAAATACCTGCTCTAATTTGATACCGGAAATGTCCAAGGAAAAATACAACACGGTATATAATTTATTCATTGCTTGGTGTAGGAGTCAAAAACTACATCGTTTTCCGAGAATGTTCTCTTGACCTATTTTGATAAACTCTCAAAGAAAGCCTCAACTTTATGGGCACAACATTCCATGTTAAGAACGACTCTCAACATTAATAATAATGTAGATATAGCTGGGTACACTTTTGAGGCGAAAGTCAAATGGATATCGAACCAAAAAATCTAATATCTTCACTTCAGAGGAAATTAACAAGTTTATTAAGGACGCTCCATATAATGAATACCTACTGGCAAAGATATGTTATATATTACAAATAAAACAATAAAAATCAGACATATATGAATAAATTTTGTAGATTGTATTAATTATGGGATTTATGACTGCTTGCCGCAGGGATGAGCTGTATAAAATTAAAATAACTGATTTCAAATATTTAGGTTTAGCAATTTTGATTGAAGTGCTTAATAAAAAAACAAAAGTTTCTAGAAAATTCACAGTAACGGGACTTTTTTTATGAGATTTTTAAAAGACATGAAGATCTTCGCCCACAAAACACTAATGAATCCGATTTTTCCTCAACTACCAGAAAGGGAAATGCACCGTTCAGATAGTTGATATAAACAAAGTTAGATATACCGGAAAACAGATTGCTCCCTATTTAAAGCTTTCAAATCTGGAATTATATACTCGCTGTTTCCGCAAATCTTCTGCAATAATTTTTGTGGATGGTGGTGCAGACATAATATTTTTAAAGAGACATGGTGGATGGACATCCACAGCAGTCGCCGAAGGATACATCGACAAATCATTAAAAAATAAAATTTGCTTTAATGTTTGCAATAATCCTTTGAGGCGACGAGCTAATGACCTTAATTTGTAGGATTTAGGTGAAACAGCATCTCTGACTAACGTTCCCTATCCCACAATACAGAAACTGTTGAAAGAAGGTGCCCTCCTAAGAAAACAACGATCCGACATCGATCAATCAAAAACTCTGGACCCGTCGTTAGCAAAACTATTAAGAACTTTAGTTTACGACGCGTATCAGAAAAATTAAATCCCAACTATTGACGTGGTAGACAGAAAACTAAAAGAAATGGATTATCATCTAAACTATATCAAAAGAACTTTAGGAACTTGGCTAAGAAAAATTGGATTTAAATATCAAATTATTAATAAATGCATGACGATCGTGGAAAGTAGATAAATAGTGGATAGGCGAGATTCATATCTAGAAGAGAAAAAAGAACTCAGAAGGGAAAATAGACCAATTTATTATCTAGGTGAAACTTGGTATGATACTCATGACACCGTAAAAAATCTAGGATGATGGATCTAGGAAATGTCAAACAATCTCCTTTCCTTACAAATGGACCAACCCACGGAAGGGACATGACGCAACCAACCACCTTCCCACAAACCTTGCTGGCGCTGGTCAGTAAACCGACCAGTGCCCATTGTCCCCCTGGCTCCGTGAAGGACGAAAGTGCTAAGAAAGCACTTAGGCCTTCACCTCCTAGAGCTACACAGTTCATCCTCACCTTGTCCAATGATCCAGATGACAATGTGTCAATTGACATTTTGTGTACTGGCAGTCAATCCCAAGTCAGAGAATATCCACACAGTCCCTGACAGATCGATGACTACCCCCGGGGGTGACAAGCTACAGCGATGACTAGGGTAAAAAGGCAATAGTCCTGCCTGGCCCTAGCATCCGAGGCCGTCATCAAGCCAAAAGGATATTGGCGCATCAACCAATCTCATTGCCCCCTAATAAAGTGACTCGGTTGATTATCTTACACTGTGGATTAGTTGATGGATGGGCTGTTAATGCATTGAAACTGTGCGAAGAAAACATGGAAGACTGTAACGTGGATACAAGAACATGGAGGGAGAAATATTTGAGGAATGGTTTGAAAATACACTAATTCCAAAATTACAACCGAATAGCATTATTCTTCTTAACAATGCGAAGTACCATTCGAAACAACACTATAAAATTCCTAACAAGAGTTCTACTAAGCTGGAGTTACAAATTTTTGTAATGGAACTTGATCTTTATTATGAAGAAAATTATAATAAAGCACAACTCTTGGAAGTCCTGCAAACGAAAAATTATGAGAAGAAATATATTATGGACATTGTAGCGGAGAGATATGGCCACAAACTGTTGACATTACCGCCATATTTCTGTATTTTCAACCCGATTAAATTAATTTGGTGTAAATTGAAGAAAAAATGTCAGAAAATGAAATACTTTTCCGAAAGGAAAAGGAAGATTGGAAAAGAAGAATTAGGAAAGTAATTACAATAGAGGATTATTATTTACAAATTGCTGAATGTCATAAATGGTGGAAATAAATTTATAATAAATTTGAACGAGGATAGTAGTTCATCTGAAAATTAAGATGGCGAGAAGGGCGAAGATTCAAAGGAAGAAATGATGTGAGATGAGGTAAAGTGAAGTGATGTGAAGTGAAGAAATGAATTTTGTGATATCAACTGTATTATTTATTTCCGCCTTTGTGCTTTCGTAATTTAGTGCTTGAAAAATATTCTTTTTCAGGATGTTATTATTTATTAATATATATTTTTTTTCATTTTGACAAAAATACGCCTTTCTGTTTTTATTATAGTAATAACTTTACTATTAGAATTTATTTTTAGTTTATGAAAAAATAATGGTACAGCTCCAATTTCAAATGAAACACACCTTGACAGATTACAAAACAATATAAAATTTATTTACACATTTCTGATATGGTTTAGGACACTTTTGCACAAATATATCTTAAAATTAAAATTAAATGGCCTTTTATTTATGATCAGATCTGTTACTATAGCTGCTTTTAAATCGTCGAGTACCTAGGATTTATTTTGATTTTACTTACGGCGATTTCTTGAACCTCACGTTATGGCAATCTCTGTTGAATAACGCTTCTGTTTATATTATTGCTCAGTGCCTCGATCCTTCTTCATCCGTGGCAAATTTCAGATTCATAAACTTCAAAAACGATGGCTGCTCAGCACGCTGGATTTATATTTTCGAAGCACAACACTATATTTATTTAACAATCAGCAACATTTATTTAAGGTACGTACTTTACCTTTACTATTTTCCTCAAAGCACATTTATTATTATATACAATACTTTCCTTGCTCATTGCAACTGAAAATTATTCTTAAATTCCACGTGGAATTATTTTATGGTATTAATAAAATTTAATTTAATATATTTTTTTTGTGTTTTAGGTTTACAAACCCTGTTTTAATATTTACGTGAGCTTGAGAATGGACTTCAATTCTTTTGAAAAATATAAATTTAAAATTTTGAGGTTAGGAAATTTCTTATAAAATTACATGCTCTCCCTTTGAGCTTTCCATCAATACTAATACTTAAATATGGGCTTTTTATTGGCCTAATCTGACGTTTCTCCAAAAATCATGACGCTTGATTTTTGAAAATTAAAATATGAAAATTTAATTCTCTTTTTATTTCTTTATTATACCTTATGGCTCTAATTTTATTTTTGAATAAAGATATAGAGATGATTAGCTTTATTTTGATATGCCATACTATGGCCTTTTGTGAATATTTAGAAAAATTACAATTGCAACGATTTTTAACAATTTCTCTTATATAATATAAATAATTACAAACATCTAAACTACATACCAGAGATTACTTTAAGAACTAATAAACAAATCAACACCATATTTGCATGTCTAAATACATTTAAAACATTATTTTAATTTGCCTTTCGTTTTAGGACTTCGTCAAACCTCATTGGCTGGCAACTTTTCAAATACAACAAATTACTTATAACTAACTGACTGGAAACAATAAATAGATGCTATTCTTCTGACATAGCTATAAAAAGTTCAACAAATGGTTTTTATTTTAGAAAAAACTTCATATTTGTCAAGTTTTGTACCTCCTTGGACTTAAATTTACACATATACCTTTAAACTGTCTTTACATTTTGATGCTATTACATTGTATTAGCTCACAAGGTGAGTCTCTTTCACTTTTGTAAAGTTTTAAAGTTAGACGATGCACTTCGTAGAACTGATTAAAATCTCAGATATCGTAGAGTTTACGCTACCCAAATTATGAAAGTAGTTTATTGCACTTTTTTCCAGTGTTCATGATTGCTAACTCACTTGTAGCTATTCTATGACTAAATTTAATATATTTGTCTTTAACAAAGTTTATAATTTTAATTTATAACAATAAAATTTTATTTTTCTTCCAGGTTACCCAAAGGTTTTGGTACCTAAATCAATAATGTTTTGGCTCTGGTTGCCATGCTATACACAAATAGTTCTTCTGATGCTTATTCTAAATAGAACAATGCTTTTTCACATAACATAATAACATACAGTTCATTTACCACACGGTAGGTGTTTATATCTATCGTTTAACAAACATTTATTACAAATTTTACCTATTTAATATGAATACAGTTAACGTAAGTGTCTCTCACTGAAACTGGGCTCTCATACCACTCAAAATTATCATTTTAATTTAAATATTAGAGTCTTACTTTGTATTAGTATTGGCAAAATGTCTTTATTACTTTCTTTTTATTATTTAAACATAATTTTATCCTTATGTACCTTGTACATTATACAGTGTGTGGTTTGGTCTTCGTAATATATATATATATATATATATATATATATATATATATATATATATATATATATATATATATATATATATATATATATATATATATATATATATATATATATATATATATATATATATATATATATATATATATATATATATATATATATATATATATATATATATATATATATATATATATATATATATATATATATATATATATATATATATATATATATATATATATATATATATATATATATATATATATATATATATATATATATATATATATATATATATATATATATATATATATATATATATATATATATATATATATATATATATATATATATATATATATATATATATATATATATATATATATATATATATATATATATATATATATATATATATATATATATATATATATATATATATATATATATATATATATATATATATATATATATATATATATATATATATATATATATATATATATATATATATATATATATATATATATATATATATATATATATATATATATATATATATATATATATATTAATATTAATGTACTAATATTGCTTTAATATTGTTAGTAAATAAAATAAATATTTCAAATTTGTTCTGCATTTATAATAGGTAGAGTCGTAGGAAAAACATAGTATAAAGCTCGCACGGAATGCCCATTTCCCACTCGTATGAAAATTACAGAACTCAAGTCTCGTATTGTAAAATTTCATACTCGTGGGAAATGGGTACCATTTCTGTGCTCGTCGTACAATATACTATTACTTTGGCTATTCTCTGGTGGATAATATTGAAAAATTTTTATTTCTCGATTTAATGAAAAATTAATGAAAATTTACATGTTAATAAAATGTACAGTTCCCAGACGAAAATGCGTTTTCTCGCAATAAACTGAATAGCAGTTTATTATGAGAAAATGTGTTTGAGACAGTTTTAATAATTACAATAAGGGTAATGTGTAATTTTTTTTTGTGGGCTACATAATTATTATTTATTATTTATGTTACTAATACCACTCGTGTGTTCATACGTATTGAGAAAAAAAGTGCTTCAGTAAATGTTTCATACATGCATGTGCGCAATCTAAATCAGATAAATTATATAAAAAATTGTGTATTGGTAAAAATTATTATTCTATTTTAGATTAAAGAAAGCAACACGTGTGATCGTAAAAAAATAAATGTAAGACATATCGTATTATAGTTTCAAATGATTCATTTAACACATAATCGATAACAGTTTCTTTATTTGTCCAATTCCATTACTTCGTATAGTTTACATCATTTTCATTGTGGCACATCCGCAAATGAGATAAGAAAACCACATAGTCAACGTGAAAGCCATCAGATTTGTTTTTTCACCTTTTGTTTTGTTTATTTGGAACACACTAATATGTCTTTTTGCGTCTTAATTACTAGTAATCTCTGATAAAACCACTCAAACCACAACAAAGGAAGCGATACGGAATAAATTCGTTCGTTACACATACCTATTTTTAATAGAAACACGAAAAAATACTATGTTATCGGAACATGTTCTTTGTTTTTGTCTGCGTTTATTTATTATCTAACACATTTTTAAATATTACGACAGATTTTAATGGTCCATTTTTACTAAAATTTTACTTAAAAGCCCATTTAATTATACCAAGATAGTACATGCGATAAAAAGAATTTTTTTATATGTATACAGGATGACATCGGAAACGGTAAGAGACGCAAAGATAGTTAAATTAGAAAAATTTGGTAAATCTAAAGCTCGTTAGGAAGAAAAGGGGTTAGGATATTAAGTACCGTACCGGAGTTATAGCAGTGAAACTGAAGGTTAATGTTTTTTTTATATTTATAAGTAAAGCTGCAAATCGTTTCTCTGTATCATGGTCGTAGAGTACAGATGTACTTACTGTCGCCGGCATTCACCTTGACCGCGAAACTTTCTCCAGTCCAGTCTATTATTAGCTTTCGAGTTGTGTACACGTTAAGTCACTTGGACGTATTGCATATTGTTTTTGTGTTTCTATTTTATTTGTTGTACTGCATTGTTGATATTAATTTAATAATAAAGCATGGCAGACGTACGCAGGGGTAGAAAACGGTCATTTGTTGACAAAGTGAATAAATTCATAGGCGAATTCCCGGATTTATTCTATGATGGTGTTAAAATAATTTGTAAAGTGTGCGAGAAAGATTTGATGTGCTGGGATAAGCGTGATTGTGGACTTCACGTAAATAGTGTACACCATAAAAATAAAAAAATAGCGTGCCTTCGACAACACAGTTTATGTTTGATTTACTATTAATGTTGATTGCCTGTGATGTTCCGCTGCACATACTCGATAAACAACCATTTCGAGAGTTCTGAAATAAATACAATGCCCAGGTGAAGTTACCAAGTCGCACAACGTTATGTAACTATCTACCAACTGTACACGTAGACATGGTAAATAAGATGAAATATGGATTAAGAAATACACGGCTGTGGTTATCTGTTGATGAGACAACAGATTGTAAAAAAAAATTATATTTTAAATGTTATAGTATGAGTACTGGACCCTCTTAAACCGACAGTTTCACTGTTACTAGCTAGCAAAAGACTAAATCAGTGTACTAGCGAAACAATTACCAGGGTGGTGCTAGAGACGTTAGAAAAATTTGAACTGTCAAAAAGTCAAGTGTTGATGTTTGTGACTGATGGCGCCGTGACAATGCGTTCGGTAGGCCGCTCTTTGCAAGAACAAGGTAGTACGTTTATACATGTTACGTGTAAAGTGCATGCTTTACATCTTGTGGCAGAAACTATTCGAAAAGGTTTTCCAGAAGTGGATGCATTAATAGCAAGTACAAAAAAAGTGTTTCTTAATTCTCCTAAACGTCTCCGTGCATTTCATAGCAAGTATCCCGGTATTCCTGAATCACTACAGCCGATTCTTACACGTTGGGGTACATGGTTACAGGCAGCCTTTTATTATGCTGAATATTTCCAACAAATAAAAGCTGGGATACTACAATTCAATCCAGATGAGGCTGCAGCTATTAAGGAAAGCGAGACAAAATTCGAAGATATTTCTGTTGAAACAGCTTTAAAAAATATTGCGAAGAACTATAAACCATTACATGAAAGCATAAAAAAAATTAGAAAACAGTGCGTTGTCGTTAGCGGAGTCACTGCAAATAGTGGACGAAGTAAATCTATTGCCACACGCTATAGGTGACGCAACAAATTAGCGCATTAAAGAAAAGTTCGCAAGTGTGTTAAATAAAGACATCGGTTTTACCAAATTAAGACAAAGATGTGATGGTGCAGCCTCAGATCCGTTAAGTGCGTTCAAAGACTATTTTACGTATGCGTGTATTACATCAGTAGATGTCGAACGGTCGTTTTCAAAATATAAGAATATGTTTTCACCAAAGCGAACATCACTCATGGAGATAACCGTAGAAACATACCTGATGCTGCAAAATGGCTACCTACACATCTTCTCCAGTTTGTGATAAGCAAGCTAGTTCATCAAGCTAGTTAAGAGGGTAAGTTTTACATACATTGTTATAAATTATAACAGTTTATTGTTTCTCGTATTAGTTAATTTCGCGTACGCCACTGTCCCACGGACCATTTTTGACAGTCCTATTTAGTCCAAGTTTTTCTGTAAAGGGTGCCGCAAATTGGTTAGGACTGATGTTCACCGACCTATGCATTAGATAGACAAACGCCGCTTGCACATTTTTCGAGGTCAATTTCAACGCAAATTGAATGATCGAAAGTGCACTTCGATATCTCTTACCATTTTCGAGATATATAGGTCAAAACTGACTTTTCCGAATTTTGGGTAGGTCCTATAACTTTTTTATTTGTGGATATTCTTTCAAAGTGAATTTTGGATCATTCAATTTTTGTTGAAAATTTGCCTAATCTAATCTAATGCATAAGTGGGTAAAACACGTTAAACGCCACCAATATAGGGCACTCTGTATAGAAACTTGAAATTGGCATACACCTGGTAACTAGGTAAGAGCTTTTAATTGCAACATTTTTCGGACCTACTAGTTTTATGGTAGACAATCAACTTTTATTTTCTTGTGGGAGCAATGCTGGATTTTTACATAGATATAAAAGAAACTAATGTAACCCTCCATTACACTTATTTTTTTTTATAAATAAGAATGATGCAGCAGAAAAATAAAAGTTAACTATAATAGCTCCCACAAAGCATGTAGGCCTAGAAAATGTCCAAATATTCAGTTTGTAAGGAATTGAAAACTATGTTGGGCAACTATATAGAATAGTAAGTATTATTTATTTATTTATTTTTTTGTCTACAGGTCTTCTTTAAATTACACTTTTAAAATACAACTTTCCTTTCATTCGTAAGAAGATTGTCATTTAATTTTTTAAAATTTGGAACTGGTTTATATAAATGCAATTGTTTTTCAATAGAAATTCATTAACTTACGAAAGAATGAAAATATATATACATAAATTCTCTACATTATATTCAGTGTTTTATTTATTTCATTTGTTACTAAGAATACATAAGATCCTATATTTAATTGTTCTTTTTCCTTTTGTAAAAAAGCTATTCACTGTATGAATCACAACTCACGTTCTAAGAGTAAACGAAAGACCTATGTATGAGTTGCAATATTATACCAATGAATGTTATTATTCTTTTAGCAATAAAAATTACAACAGGTTTCAATTATTTCTTGTTCTCAGATGTCGTTATCGATGCTGATAAAAATATCAGATTTATATTTATGTATTTAGATTATATAGCACACCTGTTTACATCCCATCGTTAAAGAAAGCGGGGAAAATATTTCTTTATATATGTTTGATATACAGAGTTGGCCAACCTCAAACGTGTCTGCCATGATTTTTCTTCGAACACAGAGAAACGGTCTGGTATCTTAATTAAAAAAATTCAATAAACATTTTCGACTAAAATTAGAACTTGATATTTTTTTAAAAAATCGCGATTGTCGTGTATGAACACATCTATCTGGGTAAGACAATTATAGTATATAATGCATGCCGGTCATGTACGTATAGTGGTGTGCCACAAGGCAGCCCTGTGGGCCCATTATTATATTCAACTTTTATATACAGGTAACAACCTTCTTCGAAAACAGCATTTTATTCGATACATCTGCTGAAAATGTAAATTCAACATTAGCCGGTGAAAATATTGATGATCCTAGTGGGGGAAGTAAACATATACTAGCGTAACCCCGTCGATATTCGACGGCGGGTGTATTGGAAAATGCAAGTGAGTGACGAAAGTTTCATGTTACAGCACCTCCTTAAATTTCTTGTGTAGGACATCATAAAATTTCGTCATTATACCCTAAAAATGGAGGATGTGCTTCTTATGGACAGTTACACATTTTAGACTTTTCTAGGTGAACATGAGGTAAACCTCTCTTTTGGAACTCAACAGTGTACAAATATGTTAGTACTTCGCTAAATATTTGTTTTTGGTTAATTAAACGCAAGAGTTCCTTTACTTTTGCATGAAACACGCGAACAGTAACGTCTGGCCTATTATTAGCAGTTTCATAAGAATGTATGCTATTTGTAATTTCAGGCCATAAAGGATTACATGTAAACGTCAAAAAAATATCTGGCTTACCAAATTTTCTTACAATGGCCATTGCGTCCTGATAATTTTGCATCATGTTTCGAGGACTGCCAGTAAACGATGAAGGTAAAATAACAACACGTCCAGCCTTTAAGTTTCCGTTGTCGGTCCTTACATGTAAAGCATCTGCAAGACCAACGTATGTATCTACTCGCAATTTCACCTGTTGGTTACGGATGAATTTCAATCTATCGCCTTCGATGCGATAGTAATAATCAACAATCAACTGCTGCGTTAACTTCCCAGCATTAATTATTGGATTGAAGTCTCCTACAGGAGTTAAACCTCGAACCATAAGTCTGTAAGATATATATTCTCGCATAGAAATATTTTGGCGAATTTTAGTTTTGCGCTCTCCTCCAGTTGGCATTGAAATATGCCATCCTGGTTCCCCGCACCGTTAGATTAATACATATGACATCGGATCGCAATGCATACTGTCAAAATCTATATTTTTTATTCCACCATCATGTGCGTAAACAGCAATATGTCTATGAGAAGGTGGAGCACCGTGGGCTGATTCAAAAACAGCTGCAACTTCAGAACATGTAGGATCATTATACCATCGAGGATCTGATTTGGGTTCGTGATAAAAACGTATTACCAAATTAATAGGTACACGATTTTCTTTTATAGCTAACTCCTTTTCTTCATATATCTTCTGATGCATTGTCTTATATGACATCACATAAGGATTACATTGATTTACGACACGATTTAGTATTTCTAGAATGTCTTTTCTCAAGGAACTATTCGCAGTATGTTCAAGTCTAATTTGATTGGCTTCGAAAAAGTCTAAAATGTATAACTGTCCATAAGAAGCACATCCTCCATTTTGAGGGTACAATAACAAAATTTTATGATGTACTACACCAAGAATTTTGAAACGATACGGACCATATCCGGAAGGTAATTTTATATTTGCCCCGAATGACACGAACGACAAAGCATTATTATATTGTGGAATATTATCTCGAAAATTTTTCGATATTTCGTCATTCCCTGTAAATAATTCTTCCATTTTATCAGGAATCCGAAATTCCGGTAATTTGAACTTTTTTATTACAGCAACAAAGACCAAAGTAGCCAGCCGAATTTTTTTCACATGAAAAGTACTGAGCAGAGCAATAACTACATATGTTGTTTAAGTTACCTAAGTTGAATGGAGTTACATTTGAAATAGTATCAGAAACGGCACATCTATATTGAATTGTAACGCAGGTTTTTTTTTCGTATTTTAGACGTTTTTGTGTGCGCTCGCGTCTCCTTTCCCTGCCGCCAGTCAACGTCTTTCTTAATTTACGTTTTTTTTGAAATATTATGTTGCACAACATTGCAGAGTGCGTTTTCCACATCGGCATTATTAGTGACAGGACGAAATTCTAAAACACTATAATGTCCTGCATCAACATTACCAGAAAAAAAGTAAATTAGAAATAATATTTCCAGTACCATAATCAAGAGTTTCGTTATTATTATTATCTCTATACACTCTAAACAAATGATCAGGAAACAGCTGACTAATACAGTGCAATTCGACATGGCCGACGAACTCGCCATCTAAAGACAATAAATTTTCGGAGTCAGAGGAATTTGTAATCGGTAACCAATACGATAGATCTCCAACAATAAAACCTTCATAATATTCCCATTCATTTTTAATTTTTTCGACGACTTGCATGCGTATCTCGCGATGATGTTGGTCATTATTTAATAAACAATGCGAAACAGAACGAAATAAACAGTTTCCGTCACCTACAATAGGAACAACATGTTCAATGCTTAAAATAGGTTTATCTCGAAAAACAAATAAAAATAGTAAACTAAACTAAAAATACTTAGCTTAAATTCCTATTTGCAAAGCAAGTAAAAAGTCGAAGTCACATTTAAACAATCCTGTTTGCAGAAAAGTAACTGAAAACTCGAATGTAAACAATAACCGAACAGCACACTGGCACAGAATAAGCCAAGCAGGCTAAGATGCGTTAGTTCAATTTCTTAAGAGGTCGGTGGTAGAGGTCGCTTCAAGTAACGCCGCGCTTAGCATACGCTAACATGCATTAGTTTTTGTTTATTTTGTTTTACATATGAAATTGATGATTAAAAAATATAAAAATGTGTCATGATCCATCTGAGGGTAGAGGCCTTTCATTGAAAAAAAAAAAAAATCAAAATTGGTGAAACGGTAGCCGCTTGAGGAACCGGAGAAGAAAACCTTTTGAGCTTTTATGTATGTATGGATTTGTATATCCTTATTGACAGAAGAAATGGAAGTACTTCTAAATAGGTGTAAAACTAATTTTGTTGCTTTTTACACTTAAAGTCATTAAGAGTCAATTAACCAAATTCACGAAAATCATCTTCAAGCAGAACTGCGTCTACTTACATGAAATACATGTGCTTCAATAAATGTTGTCCTATTCTACCGTATGTTATAAAGGGTATCATTTATAAAGCTCAGCTATTTGAACCATCAATAAAAATTATACCAACCAAAGGACTTTTACAGTATGTAGTATACAAGGGCAAACATTCTAGATTTTATTTATAAACTTATTCCAATTTGTTATAAAAATTACATTCAATAAATGGCCATCGTGTCTTTGAGTTCATATTTCCGCCCGACATGATAAATTATGTATTGCACGCGGCACATTTCGGACGGAATATTGGCAATGGCCAGACGAATTCTGTTCTAAGAACTTAGAATGCTAGCAGAACATATATCGTATCAAATTTGAGGGTTTTATGCAGCCCAAAAACGTTGACTATTAATTTTGTTCTCCACTTAATTGAAAATGAGCTTCGCACTGATAATCAAATTATCAATTAAATTATTGCCCCCTTTCAACACCCATTCCCAAATTGCAATCTGCGAAACTCATCACTTGGCTGAAGTTGTTAAGACTTTTGCCAATTGTAGGGATACAAACGCAAATCATTTTTTAAGAATTGGTGAGCATGTGGCGAGAGATTTGCAGTTGTGCTATACGACGCGTGGAATAACTTTGAATATCGACCATCATATTCCTAACTAGAAGGACTCTAACAGGAGTTTTTACTAGTGGGGTCATTGGTCTCCTTCTAGCATTTTCTACAGAACCATTTCTATCAAACTGCCAGGTTCTTTCTCGAAGTCTGTTTGCAGAAAGAACAACATTACGATGTAATTCTCTACGAAAATCTCGTTGAGTTTGACTTACAGTGCCACTTCTTAAAAACAGCTGTACTATTTTTACACGATCAGTAATCGGCCAGCGCTCCATAGTAAACAAGACCATGGCTTATGGCTACAACATGATGTGTCAATAAAGTTGTTTGACATTTCGGGCTAGCAGAGCAAAAGATACAATGCGATCAATTTTATAAATGACGTCCTTTAGATACACCGTATCTAATTTTTTTTTATTACAAAATAATAATGACTATTGACAACACAATGTTGTTTCTTTAACTAGTATGTATACATCACATTACCTAAAGACTTTTTCTATTGTCTGTTGCACGATACAAAAACACGTTTATTCGTCCGATTTTCTATTAAGTTTTTTTTACTTAGTTCATGTGATCTCGTGGTCGAGCGGTACGTACATTTGCCTCTCACTACGGAGTGTCAGGTATAATCTCCGGTTGAGGACCTGGGATATATTTTTTTAACGTTTGATTTATATTAATGTTCTGGCTGAGTTTAGCACATTGCTTCTCCATCACTCAACCAGGACAGACATACACACAACAACCATTCCCTCCGATATTTGCCAGAAGCTGCAGCTAATACTCGAACTCAAGAGAGATAGACAGTAAATAGCTTTGTTCTGCCACACAACACCGCTCTAGCCAACTCTGCTACTGTCTTGGCATTTTAGAAACGCCATTAATCATCCATTCCCATGCCAGGACTCGAACTCGGGACCCCTTGATCTCAAGCTCAGCATAGAAATTAATCTCAGCATACTCGGATATTGGGTGTGCGTCCGTTTTTTTCCCTCACAAAATACTTCGAGGTGCCTTTAAGAATACAGGGGACTGGTAAACAATATGTCTCGCAAAATCTAATGTGGAGACATTTTGGTTTTAAATGATTCAGGAATACACAATTTTTTTAGTATTTATTCATTAAAAATTTTTTTTGCATTTATATACAGGGCTGGGCAATAGTGCATCGGACTTCGATATTTCGAGTTCTACGATAGCTAGAAATTAAAAAAAAAATGCAAGTAAACTAGATAAAAAAGTCTATAACAGAAAATTATTTTCGAATATACAGGGTGATCTACCACGAGTGTGCCAAACTTCAGAGGCTGGTAATTTATCAAAAAATAAATGGACTTTCATTAATAAACATATGTCCTAAAACGCATAATAAGAGAGCTACAACCCCTTACACGGGGTTGATGAACACCAATTTTTCGATTATAAGTCCGATATGGTGGTGATTAAAAAAAATGAAATTTTCATACATTACGGCCCCGATGTAGGCGCATAAAATTACAAATTTCCTAATTAACAGCTTGCCTTATTGAGGTAGTTTTGAGGGGTGAGGGGTAGTTTTTTACCCCAAACTTTTTTTGACGTCATTTCCGAAGCAAAACTTTTAAATAACATCATTTCCCATGCAATGACTCAGAAAAAAAGTACTTTTCAAAATTTCTGTCACACCAGCCGTTTTTGAATAATTTGCGTTGAACGGCAATAAGACATGTGAATGAATGGTTGAATCGGAATTTTGGAAATAACTGGATTGGTAACTGTGGTCCTGTTTTATGGCCTCTTCGCTCTCCCGATCTCAAACTTCTAGATTTTTATTTCTAGGGGCATATGAAGCAGTTAGTTTATTTTGAGGAAATAAATAATATTCAGCACTTGATGGAAAGGATCAATAATAGTATAGCTTATATCACAAACAATGGTGACATGGCTGAAATTAATAATTCAGTTATTCGTCGTTGTGAGGCGTGTATTCGTGCTCAAGGAGGTCATTTTGAACAGTTACTCTTTTAGCTATTAAGTACGTTATTTCTATGTTGTACATTGATTTTTAATTTTGTAATAAAAATGTTGTTTATTTCACGTGAAAAACCTTATTGCCGTTCAACGCAAATTATTCAAAAACGGCTGGTGTGACAGAAATTTTGAAAAATACATTTTTCTGAGTTATTGCATGGGAAATAATGTTATTTAAAAGTTTTGCTTCGGAAGTGATGTCAAAAAAGTTTAGGGTAAAAAACTACCCCTGACCCCTCAAAACTACCTCAATAAAGCAAGCTGTTAATTACGAAATTTGTACTTTTATGCGCCTACATCGGGGCCGTAATGCATGAAAATTTCATTTCTTTAATCACCACCATATTGGACTTATAATCGAAAAATTGATATTCATCAACCCCCTTCAAGGGGTATTAGCTCCCTTATTATGCGTTTTAGGACATATGTTGATTAATGAAAGTTCATTTATTTTTTTGATAAATTACCAGCCTCTGAAGTTTGGCACACTCGTGGTAGATCACCCTGTATACGACGAACCAAGACGAAATTACAGGATCAAGTGCATTTTTTTAAATGGAATGCTATGTATATCAGTATATTTTTTTGTAGCCTCTTTCTAGGCTCTATTTATTCCTATATTATTATTGACTATCTCCCATCTACTTGGATGTAATGAATTTTTTGTTGAAATAATGCCATCTGTAGATGCATATTGAAAAAAATCACCAAATTCACAATTATGGGTTTTAAGAAAAACTTATGTGAATACTAGTTACGAGACATATAATTAATGTTTTTGAATCATTTTTACTTCCTAAGAATGTACAGGGTGGCCAAAAATTATTTTTCAATTAAGAACTTTTTAAATTGAATTTTCTCAATTTTTTCAAATCGAACACCTTTGTATATTTTTCGACGATGTGATGTAGAAATGAAAAACGAACATTTTGGTAAGTACTTTCCTAAGGCTAATTTCAACAATTTTCGTTTCATTGAGCAATAAGTAAAAAATTCAAGAATAAACTTAAAAATAGAGGTTTCCTCAAATAATTCACCAGAAAAAATTATAACAAGTGCTCCACATGTTGCCTATTTTGATTGACACACGTCTCTATGCGCTTTTGAAATGAGGTTTCTACTGTTTCTAAAATTGCCGGTGTGATAAATCTAAAAGCAGTTATTATCCTTTCCTTCATATTTTGTACTGTTGTTGGTGTGTTCTTATAAATAATTTCCTTTACATATCCCCAAAAAAAGGAATCCATTTTTGTAAGATCTGGGGATCTAGCAGGCCTTTTAAGGGGTCCATTTATTCCAATCTATTGAAGTAGGTAAGTATTATTTAAGTGCTCTCTAACTGCTCTAACTTAAATAATGTGGTGGAGCACCATCTTGCTGAAACCACATCCTATTTCGAATCCTTTCAGGAAGATTCACCAATAATTGTGGCAGATAGTTTTCCAGAAAATGAAGATAAATAGCTCCAGACAATGTACCATCAAAGAAATGTGGCCCTATTACATGTTCTCCGATAATTCCTCCCAAACGTTTATAGACCATCTGTGTTGGTTATCAACTTGACTAAAAAATTGAGGACTTTCCGAAGCATAATAATGGAAATTGTGCCTATTAAAAATCCATTTTTATGAAAAATTGCCTCATCAGTGAACGAAATGTTACTGAAGAAGATGACATCTTGAATTTTATCTCTGGCCCAATTACAAAACTGTAGACGCCTTTGAAAAGTCATCAGATAGTTCCTGGTGCATTTGAATATGATATGCATTTCTCAACCGTTGCCAGCACCACAGAAAACTCATTTTCTTACTTCACAACACGTTTTATTCTTTCACTTTTTTATATTCGACATTTCCAGTTTCCACAAATCTATCGAGAAGGTTTTGGAAGCTGCAAACATCAGGAATCCTTCTGTCAGGATACCTTTACTTATAAATTCTATTGGCAAGCCAACAATTTCTGTCTGACTTGCCCAAAACAAAAGTCATGTCTACAAGTTCCGCTTTATTAAGATTCATTTTGTAAAACTCGAAATATTTAAATTTAATACCAATGATAACTGACAACCGATAAGTGCGATAAATGTCCGTTTGTACAAGACAATTTATACTAAACTGAGGTTTTATTGCTTGTCGAATAATAAAAACAGTAAAAAAAAATTACAAAAAAAACTATTACAGTAAGGGACCAGTTAAATACTATTTACCCACTTTAATGGATTGGAAGAAATGGTCTCACTAAATGGCCTCATTTCAAAAGCGCATAAAGACGTGTGTCAATCAAAATGGGCAACATGTGGAGTACTTATTATAATTTTTTCTAATGAATTATTTAAAAAACCTGTATATTTTAAGTTTATTTTTGCATTTTGTACTTATTGCGCAATAAAACGAAAATGGTTGCAATTAGCCATAGGGAAGTACTTACAAAAAATGTTATGCTGACAATTTCTATTCTCTCCTGAAGGGTATAAACCATTTTGAGAACTCACTCTGGTAAAATGTATCTCTATTTAAAATTGGTTGTGAACAAATTAATGTTCAAGGACTATCAAATACTTAAGAGTCTTTTATTATTCTAAAACTAAACGGACAAGGAAAGTATTTTTTGTCGAAAAACCTCGTGTTGATTTGAGAGCGCTAAAAATGGTGTTATTTTATAAATTCCAATACCCAGTGCCGTGTATTTTAGATTTTTTTAAACGATTTCGATTGTGTGTAATCATCAAAAATAAAATTATTTTTCTTAAGAACTAATCGACAAAAGTTAAAAAAAATACACAGTTATGTAGGGAATTGAAAGACCTTTCAAAAAGATGTATCACTCGACCCCCCTTGCCATTTGAATTTTATGAGGGGGTGGCCGTCTAGGGTAGAGGGATGATGATAGGTATACATTAAAATATGTCCCCCTTGGAAACAAGGTCGACGTGTTTCACCAATTTTTCAAAAAAATTTTATCTCCAAAGTTATTCAGGGTGCCTTCCTTTGGTTGGGACACCCTGTATACAATAATTCTGTGGCAAATCGTGTAAGTTGACCTTGTGTTTTTTCATTTTTATTTATATTACTTTTTTATTCATAAATCTCTTCAGAGGGGTAATTAATTTTTCGTTTGCTAATTTACAAACCAGTTTTAATCTTATTGAATTGCTGATGCTTAATAAATTGTTGAAATTGGTATTGAGTTCTAGGGCCGACCCTGGAACTGTGGTTTTATTTTCATTGAAATTAATGATAAACTGAACGTGTTACGTGAATGCTGATAATACAAAAATTCAACTTACCGGCCTGACCTACATTACTCCCCTATGTACTCTTCAAGATGCATAAAAGAATATATGCGTTTTATGTTGAAAAGTGAAGGGAGATTTTTTCCTTTTAAATATGTACTTGAAGCACGTACATATATATTTCTCCTGATGAATTTGTAAAACTACCGACGTAATTGCAGTTTCAAAGACATTACTTAGTGGTAATAATAACTACGTCGACTATCAGATTTGCTTATTTTTTATTCGTTGATCAGATATGAATATTTTTGAAGATCTAAAAATGTACAAGGCGTGGAAAAAATGGCCTAATTTACATACACTTATTATAGTAACGAAATGTAAGGACTTTGTTAATGTTTCAGTTTTTTTTAGATGCGTTAAAAACCAAGCAAAATAAGCAAGTTCTTAATAAAAAACACAACTTTTCTCTATGTTTTAAGTAATTGGGAGTGTTCTAAAAGAAAACCATATATAACTACATACATGTAGGTAAAAGAAGCACTATAGAAAATTTCTTAACTATTAGAGAAACATTCTATCTGTCTTTGCTTTTGGATGCTAGACACTCCTTTTGGTCTAATTCATTCTCTATTACACAGGACTTTTAATTTTTGAAGACCGATAAAAGATACAAGTGTATCTATACAAGTAATAAATAATGTTTGTCCGATAGAAAATAAAATATGTCGATCAAATCAATTACCCTGGTATGACACGGAAGTTAAAAGTTTGGCTAAGCAAAGAGATGAAACATACAAATTTTTTAAACGATATGAGAATAAAACAGAAAAAGATACTTACTGGAACCAATACAAAATATTTAGAAATCAGATGGTATCATTGCTGGACATTAAAAAAACTTTATATTATGAATATAAAATAGATCTCAATAAGACTGATGCGAAAAAGATGTGGAAAACTTTAAAACAATTAGTAAAGACAGAAAATAAATCATTCTTAAATAACACAATTTTGTTTAGGGATGAAAACAATTCTTTAGTTGAAGTTAAGGGAGAAAAACAAATAGCAGACAATTTTAACAATTATTTTGTATCGAGTATCAGAGATATTTCTCAAGCTATACCGAATGTAAATGAATGGACTGCTGATGATAATTTCCTACTACCTGCATTTACAGAATTTAAATTATTAGATCTTAATGCCTTAGGTGAAATAGTTAAAAAAATTGACAACAAAATGAATTATCATGAAGTTTTAAGTGGGGGTATGATTAAAAAATCTTTTAATATAATAGGACCAGCTTTATTACAATTTGTAAATGCATCGTTGCAATCCGGTATAGTTCCATAAAAATAAGTACAGTTATTCCTATAGAAAAAACTAAAAACAATAATGATTCTTTTAATTTTAGACCTATCAATACACTTCCACCAATAGAAATGATTTTAGAACTAGTAGTATATGAACAACTACTTAGTTATTTTAATAGCAATAATTTATTTATACTAAACCAATCAGGATTTAGAAAAGAACATTCTTGCGAAACGGCTTTACAATTAACCATTTCAGAGTGGATACGGAATGTCGATGATAATAAATATATTGTAGCAATATTTCTTGATTTTAAGAGAGCGTTTGAGACAATTGACAGACATCTGTTATTAGAAAAACTAAAATATTATGGTATTAATGGATTTGTACTTCGCTGGTTTGAAAATTATTTAACAAACCGCTTTCAAACTACAAAAATTAATAATATTTTTTCGCCTCCTTTAGAAAATAAATTTGGAGTACCTCAAGGCAGTGTACTAGGTCCAATTCTTTTTATCATTTATTTAAATGATTTTGTTAAATGTACATTATGTGATTTTGTAAACTTATTTGCTGACGATACACTGATAGCCATTGTAGATGCAAATTTAGATGCGGCCGTGGAAAAAATGAACCATGAACTTATTAAGATTGAAGAATACCTAAACACTAACAAACTAAAATTAAATATTGATAAAACTAAAGCTATGATTATAAGAACAACTTATAAATATAATAATATTAATTTAAATAATATCAACCTCAAATTTTAACAATTAAATATAGAAATTGTCAGAAAAGTTAAATATTTGGGATTTTTTCTTGATAACCATTTGAACTTTAAAGAACATTTCAAATACATAAAAAGTAAAATATCAAAAAAACTCTTTTTTTTCTCAAGAGCATCGAAAAACCTGTCTTTAATGACAAACACTACAGTTTATAAATCTATTATTCAACCTCATTTTGATTATTGTTCTAGTATCTTATACTTATTTGATAATAATTCAATACAACAGTTACAAAAACTACAAAACAGAGGAATGCGCATTATTCTGAGATGTAACAAGTATACTCCAATAAACTTAATGTTAGAAACACTACAATGGATGCCAGTGAATACTCGTTTAAAATATTTTACAATGATCTTTATATACAAAATTATAAATAATCAGTTGCCACCTTATTTTCACCAGTTTATTACATATACCAGTGAAGTGCATGATTATGAAACCAGAGGTAGAAGTCTATTATTCGTGAAAAAAAGTAAAGTCAAGTAAAGCACAAAAAACTTTATTTTATAAAGGTGTAAATGAATATAACTTGTTACCTAATAGTATAAAGAATTCTGTATCAGTCAATGTCTTCAAACGAAAACTAATTGATCATTTAAAATACTACATATATATTTTTTTCCTTTCTTTACCGTTATTATCAATTAATATTGACAGTTTTTTTTTGTGGGGATTTCCGTCAGGTACAACTAATTAAATTTTTTTTCTAACGTTTCGGTTTATTACACCATCATCAGAGAAACTATTATTTATTAGGAATTTGTTTTAAAATTTTAAAACAAATTCCTAATAAATAATAGTTTCTCTGATGATGGTGTAATAAACCGAAACGTTAGAAAAAAAATTTAATTAGTTGTACCTGACCGAAATCCCCACAAAAAAAAACTATCAATATTAATTAAAATACTACTGAAGTCTTTTCGATGAACCTAACTCAAATGTCATCAATATATTGTTGTAACTATCTGAATATTTGATTTTTTAAGTACGAATCTCAATTATTTATTGTTTATAGCCATATTCAATTTACCCAATACCCATTTTAATTGTTTAAAGAGAATGTATATTTCTTTGCTATTTAAAGTACAGTATTTTTTTTATGTTTGTGTTTATTCTTATGTTTATCTAAGTTTCACTTTTAATATTGTTAAAATTTTGATAAACACAATTAAGTGTTTTTAGTTTATATTATTATACCCTGTATTTGTATTTTTATTTTATATTAGGCTTGCCTATTTAATAAATTACTTACTTACTTATTTACTATAATGTACATCCTAATTGTTACAAAGAGAAGTTATACAGGGTGAGTCAGTTTTCTGTAGACAAGCTTTAACAGGAGATAGAACACATGTTTTTAAAAAGAAAAGTTCCTGTAAACATATGTGGTAGAACGCTTCGTTTTCGAGATACAGGGTGTTGAATATAATGTTTTTCTCGAATTTTCATTATAACTTATAAACGAATGCTTAGATTTTTTCCATGTTTGGGGGATAATGCCTATTAATTAAGGGGCATAAAACAAGGGATAAGATTGTTCAAAAATTTGCACAGTGGCGGAGTGGAGAGGGTGCTCAACCACTTTCTTAAACAGAACTTCTACACCAATGACTCTTTTTTAAAAAAACTGTTATTTTCATTATTTACATACAGTTTAACAAAAATAATGTCCCTTCTTCTGTTTCGAAATTCCTGTGCGTTTCCGAGTTATTTTGATTTTTAGTGTTTGAAGTGGTACTAAATTAAGTAATTTATTTATTATCAATTATCGGCTAAATATTTAATTCTTTCAACGAAACCTACCTAAATATCGTTTGTTAAGGATTCTAAAAAGCCGAAATCTCTTATTCTTTATCTCTTTCCAATGTAGTCAAAATAAATATTTGTTATATCAAGCCATACTCAAATACAAGACTTTTATAAGTTGAAATCTGTTACATTAATACATTATTGTGCAGTTGCCAAACAATTTTAAGAAGTTTCTTTAAGTTTTATTAAACTTGTGTATGTACCAATTTCCGTTTCAATTTTCGTTGTTTTTTGCTAAATAATTTCCATTTGAAACTAGCAAATACAACTGTGTATTACAACAAAGTATTATACTCCTTGGAAAACAAGTAAGTATTAAATGTCATATTTTGAAACGACAGTTTGACTTATTACAAGTTTATCTACAAACACTTTTGCTTCATCTTGAATATTTTCACTGTTATTAATTATTGTTTTTAAGTTTAAAAAGTTATTTCATTTGATTTGCCAGCTTTTAATTAGTGTAACATGCCGTTTACATTTACAAATAGCGAACAAGCCGACAATCATTTTATTTATGGGTTCGCAAATAGGAATTCAAGGTACGCTGCTAGGGAGTATCGAAGAAGATTTCCAAAAAGACGACAACCTCATCATTCCGTTTTTGTGAGTATCCACCGTCGATTTGTTAACCAGGGTTGAAAAATGTACATGGGGGCCGACAGAACAACCGTGGACGAGATAGAATTGGAGAGGGTATATTTCGTGAATTTAATAGGAACCCAACGACAAGTACTCGACGTACTGCTGTTGCTCTTGGTATTTTCCAAAGTAAAATTTGCCCGGTTTTAAAACGGGATCACAGACGCCCATATCATTTTCAACCTGTTCAAGGTTTATGTCCAGGTGACGCCGAACGAAGAATTACTTATTGTAGGTGGGTTCTTAACTCCATTCAAAATAATCCAACATACTGTGGACTGATGAATCCTGTTTTACTCGTCGTGGTACAGTAAATTTACACAATCTGCATGTATGGGCACATGAAAACCCACATGCCATTCGACCAAGAAGTTTTCAACATGAATTTAGTACAAATGTCTGGATTGGAATTTACGGCAACCACGTGTTTAGACCTTATTTCTTGCCACAACGTGTAAATTCAGAAAATTTCCTACAATTTTTAGAAGAAGAGCACGATAATATGTGGGAAGCCATTCCTTTGAATTTAATAGGACAGTCTTAATGGGTGCCCGGCCCATTATGGCAGAATTGTAAGAAATTGGCTAAACAATAACTATCCGGGGAGGTGGATAGGTCGTGGAGGTCCAGTGGCGTGGCCTCCCAGATCCCCTGATTTAACGCCACTTGACTTTTTTGTGTGGGGATTCATTAAGGAAAAAGTGTCCACCACTCCGGTTAATACACTTGAAGAACTTCACAATCGCATTAGAGTTGCTTGCAATGAAATAAGGGTGCATCATTTAGTTAACTTAAGACGTTCTATTGTACGTCGCTGTGAAACGTGTATTGAAAAGAACGGTTTACATTTTGAACAAAGTGTCTAATTTTGGTGTTATTGTTATTAATTGTTGTAATTGTTATTTAATAAATCGTTACTGCTAACAATTGTTATTAATTCCACAATTGTTAATTAAATATTGCTATAAATTCAGAAATTTTCTCCATAAACATTGACATCAATGTTCATTCAATGTTTTTTTTTGTAATTTAGTTGCAGTACATTAGTATTTACGCAGCACATAATAAATAAGGATTGTTAAAATTAGTGTACTAAACAGATTTCAACTTATATAAATATAGTTTAAAAAAATAAAAAAACACGCTTTTAAAGCACATCAAACTAAAAAGTGAAAAATAATTATTAATATAAACTGAAAACAATAATGAACGAAAAATACTAGTATTATTGTGAAAAAAGCGTGGGTTGCTCGATATACGAAAAATATGGCACAAAGCGCCCCACGCTTTTTTCACAATAATACTAGTATTTTTCGTTCATTATTGTTTTCAGTTTATATTAATAATTATTTTTCACTTTTTTAGTTTGATGTGCTATGAAAGCGTGTTTTTTAGTTTTTTTAAACTATATTTATATTGTTTATTGATGCTGATATAACATATTACGATCCAACAGATATTTCTGAAAAAAAAATATTTTTTATTTCAGCCATGGGATTTGAACTCACGCCCGAGGAGTCCGTCGTTTCGCGTCGACTAAGACTTGCCCGCTCGGCCAACGACCGAACTGAGAATCATGGAATATACTTACAATATTAAGCCTCTTGCTCTCACGCAGAGGATACATGAGGAAAGGACTGGCGATCCTGATCAGGATAATGATATAAACTTATCAAATTATTGTATTGTTACCGGTTCTTCGTAAGTGTACAAAGTTTCAATTAAATCTGTCCGTTTAAAGTGGGTCAAAATCGAGTCCAAAGAGTCGGTTACAAATAAACAAACAAACAAACAAACATACAGGTGAAGCTAATAAAAGCGTGTTAAAAAGTCTTGTAGTTGAGTATGGCTTGATATATCAAATATTTATTTTGACTACATTGGAAAGAGATAAAGAATAAGAGATTTCGGCTTTTTAGAATCCTTAACAAATCATACTTAGGTAGGTTTCGTTGAAAGAATTAAATATTTAGCCGATAATTGATAATAAATAAATTACTTAATTTAGTACCACATCAAACACTAAAAATCTAAATAACTCGGAAACGCACAGGAATTTCGAAACAGAAGAAGGGACATTATTTTTGTTAAACTATATGTAGATAATGAAAATAACAGTTTTTTTTTAAATAGTCATTGGTGTAGAAGTTCTGTTTAAGAAAGTGGTTGATCATCCCCTCCACTCCGCCACTGTGCAAGTTTTTGAACATTCTTATCGCTTGTTTTATGCCCCTTAATGAATAGGCATTATCCCCCAAACATGAAAAAAATCTAAGCATTCGTTTATAAGTTATAATGAAAATTCGAGAAAAAAAAATATTCAACACCCTGTATCTCGGAAATGCAGCCTTCTACAACATATGTCTATAAGAACTTTTCTTTTTAAAAACATGTGTTCTATCTCCTGTTAAAGTTTGTTTACAAAAAACTGACTCACCCTGTATACAAGGGTGATCTACACCTCCATCTCGTAGATTACGAAGTATAGTTTAATAACATGTTCACTGTCAATAGGACACAAGTATCGATCCCCAGAAACCGACATCTGATTTTCACCATTCTCCTTTAATTCGGGGTTATTGAAAATATCATATATTAAAAAGGACCTCTTTTTTTTTAGCATTTTTGAGCTATGACGCAAGGGGGTCGTCATCGGCTTCTCATAAGAAAATTCTTTGAAATAACCGTTGTCACCATAAATTTTCTCTTATATGACAGTACAGTCGAAGACAAGAATGGACCGTCATTGGACTTTCATAGTGGGATGCCTTGACGATACAGGGTGGTTAGTGACAATGAACGTGTTAAAGTTGTAAAATGAGAAAAATAAAAGTGATCTAATACAATTATTTCTAGGAATTTAAAATAAGTTTTCTACACAAAAATATCGACTGTGTACAAGTCAAGATTTTTTAGAGGCCGAGGAATAAGTTGTCTTCCACATATGATTTGCGGACAGCATTGGTTTTCCGCTATCATTTGAAGAAAACTGCTGCAGAATCGCATAGAATGCTTGTCAAAGCATACGGTGAACATGCTCTTGGCAAAACTCAGTGCTTCGAGTGGTTTAAAAAATTTAAAAGTGGTGATTTTGACGTGAGAAACGAGGAGCGTGGGAAACCACCGAAAAAGTTTGAGGACAAGGACTTGCAAGCCTTATTGGGTGAAGACGATACTCAGACTCAACAAGAACTCGCGGAACAATTAAATGTGACGCAGAAAGCAGTATCTCTTCATCTGAAAGCTATGGGAAAGATTCAGAAAGTGGGAAAATGGGTCCCACATGAACGGAATGAAAGACAGTAAGAAAATCGAAAAACCACTTGTAAAATGCTGCTCGTCAGTTATAAAAGAAAATCATTTCTCCATCGAATAGTGACAGGTGATGAAAAGTAGATATATTTTCAGAATCCTAAACGTTGTAAATCATGGGTGAATCCAGGCGAACCATCAACATCCACTGCAAGACCAAATCGTTTTGGAAAGAAGACAATGCTCTGCGTTTGGTGGGATCAAAAGGGTGTAATATATTATGAGCTACTAAAACCTGGTGAAACCGTTAACACTGATCGCTACCAACAACAAATGATCGATTTGAATCGAGCAATACATGAAAAACGACCGGGATATGCAAAAAGGCAACATAAAGTCATTTTGCTTCATGATAATGCCTCCTCACATACAGCAAAACAGGTCACGGATACGATCGAGGCGTTCAATTGGGAAATAGTAGCGCATGCGGCTTATTCTCCAGACTTGGCTCCGTCCGATTACCATCTGTTCGCATCATTGGGACATGCACTCGCCGAACAACACTTCGATTCGTATGAAAATGTACGAAAATGGCTCGACAACTGGTTCGCTTCAAAGAAAGAATTGTTTTTTTGGCGTGGCATTCATAACCTGCCGGAGAGGTGGGAAAAATATATAAATTCCAATGGAGACTATTTTGAATAAAATATTTTTTATAATTTTCAAATAAATAAAATGTAATTTTTACAAAAAAAATTCTGATTTCATACTTCTGCACCGTAGACAACTCTATAAGAAAAATAATGTAAAGCTCACTTTTAAAAAATTTAAACATGTTAATAATGAATGAAATAAAAGGATACAATAGAAACCGCCCTGTATAAAAATAGATCTTAATGTTAGTGTATGTGTTACAGGTAAACCTACACAAAACTTTACGTTTGTTCCAAATTTCCAGTGTTGCAAAATGAAAGTGTTTATATTATTAGTTGTGGGCCAAGTTTATATGGCAAATCTTCTACGCCTACTGTACTTTCGTTACCAGAGAAATTTTGCTATACTGTCATTGTATCAATGTCTCATTCATTAGATGCCGTACACTGTTAAAGAGAAGTTTAACTTTTCATTTGTGTCATGTTTACCTCAAAATATTATGTGTTAGTGATATCGTTTTTCGTTAACAGTGGATTATCTGCAAGCACAAGTTCACAAAATGACACTGCCGAAATTTTGTGGTAAGTGAATTTATCATTAAACACCATGCCACAGGTAATACAACCTTTTGTATCCCTGAGGGTACTTCAATGTACCTTGTGCGGGAGAGGGCTACTATTTAGAGACAATGGACACACATCCAATGTCCGACTATGTCAGGATTAATTTCTAGTTTAGAAAAAATCCCAGCTCCTTGACCGGGGATCGAACCCTGGACTCCAGGGTCAGAGGCAAGTGACCTTACCACTCAACCACGATTCCCCGAAGTCATGGTAGTTTAAAATTGAGCCAGCTCTATATGCAGGGTGTAACAGCAACGCAAACTCAAAATTTAATTCCAGGCAGTAAATAATGGCAATATGATCAACTAAAAATTCTATTTTTAACGTTTTTTTACTGGTACTAATTTTCCAAGAAAAATTCAGTTTTTTTTGGTATCACAACACCAGAATCATTCATTCTTTTATAGGTGGTTTTTCTTGTTTTAAAATTGAGATCTATCGAGAAGTTTTTGAATTTTTTATACGATTAGGGGGGGGGGGGTATATAAGATTAATTAAAAACATATAAGAAAAACGTGTTAATTAAAAAATAAAAATGCATCTATAGAGTTCTTTACACTGTAAATTTAAAATTTCCCGTTGCTACTATTCCTAACATCCTTGAATAAATATTCTAATTTGTGTCGTAGTTATGGGAAAGGTCGTTCGATTATTGTGAAAAATATATGGTACGCCACCGACAAGAATTAAAATTTGTTACTATTTCTGAAATCTACATTAAATTTGTTCCAAACAAGTATTTGTAAATCAATACATATATTTTATGGAAATATAACCCTTATATTTATCGAGTACCGTCAAACGGGGTGAAATTTTTTGTTTTTTTTGAATTATTTCTTAATTTCTCTAAAACTAATGTAATTTTCTCAGCAGTAAAAGCACAAGAGCTTTTTTTTTATCGGATAAATTTCTCTTTGTAACGAAATAATTTTGCCAATCAGTAATTTTATAAGAAAAACTGACATGAAAAAATTTTATCAAATGTCAGTTTTTCGAGCAAAATTACTGATTGGCAAAATTTTGAGTTAAAAAGAAATTTATCCATAAAAGAAAAGCTCGAGTGTTTTTTGGCAAGATAAATTAACGACAGAATATGTGAACGAACAACAACAATAATTATCTTTATACAATTATTTAAAGGAACAGTTATTAAAAATACAGTTGTTATAAATTGTTTGGTTTGGTGCACTTATTTCAATCTCTTCTCTAGTTTCCACACATGTCGAATATTCGTTTTGACTTGTCTTATTCGAGGCTCGTAAGTTACTAACAATATTTTCGTCATGTTCAGGGTCAATTTGGAGGTAGGATTTAATTGATGATGATGATGAGTGTCCGGTTATCTTTATAAGTTGTTGGTCACTTACCCCTGCTTTGGGTAAATGGGAAACTATACTGGCACGGTTTGAATGATTCGTAATTTTATTATTTGTGCTGTCCAGTCCAATTTTAGCTGCAGAATTTTTGGTCCAAGTAGATATCGTATTAATTCCCAATGGAACATTTTTATACCAACCTTTAGAATTTGTGTTTTTCCAAAAGGGATTTAGAGTTAAAAGAAGTCGTTCAGATGTTATGCATTTGTTTCTTTTTCCTAAGAGTAATTTTAACAATGTAACGGGACAAATACTTTTATCCGTGTCATTTTTTCTCATCCATTTGCTGTCTGCTAATTTTTTAGACCCCCCCTTGTGCCGTCTTTGAAAATATTGAATTGTATTCAATTCTCTCTGTTGTAGTTCCATCTTGATTTTTTTCCTCATTAAAATGGTAAATTTTACAGTTTACTGCTTCTCCTCCTCTCCAAGCTAATTCATAAGAAGCTATATGAAAGAATCTCTTTTATAATCCCTCTGGTTCGTCTATATTCCACAATTTTGCCATCTTAAGTATATCTTTTTTGTCTATTGCTACAGAACATGCCTTTCTTTTTTCTGGAATAGCTTGTAATTCCTTTCGTTTACTGTTCCTTGCATCACGTGCTTCTTTAAAAGTTATGTCGGTAAAAGGATCAAATTTAATATTGTACTCACTGAAATATTTTTCTTGAATCATCTTCGCAGTTGAATTCCAAATTGTTTTAACTGCATATTCTATGTAATCTTCTCCACTTTTCTTTCTCATATTATAAGCCCAGTCCTTTAACATATCTGCTATATTTTGTAATGGAGTTATTTCTGACAGTTTTTAATTTCGGATTTGACAAAACTCCATAAATTGTCTCCATATTGACGATTTCGTGTTTTTTGTGGATTGCGGAATTGATTTTTCTATGTTTTTTGCAATTTGTTCAGTCGAAATTTTCCCAAAACGACTCATATTGTACAGTATAGTTTCAACAATACTTAAAAATTATAGCTGACAGGACAGATTTTAAAGTGACGTGCGACTACTAGATGTACTCTGATTTTGAGGAACAAGCATTTTTATCGGTGATAAAAAACGATGCACCTTTTTTATCGCTGTCAAAGTGACAAAAATGTGCTGTCAGATAGACTTTTTCATATAGGAGTTAATTTATCATTGAAAAAAATATAGGCACATTCCCAGTGGTTGCAGGAATACATATCACCTTATGGCAATTTCGATATAAATGTTTTTTTGCATAAAAAAAATCATAACTTCATTATCAAAGCTGTACTCTAAATGGGGTCACTTTGATAAGTACCTTTTTATACGTTAAATACAATGCTTTGGGACTAAAAGTTATCAATGTAACCCATTTTGCATCTCTTTCAATATTTTTTTTATCAATCTTATACACTCTTGGGGTGACTTTGATATTCCATAAGCTTTCATTGATTATCAAAATCACCCCATCATTCGAAGATAGAATTGATTTTATGGAAAATGACCTATAATCTTATGATAACTGAAAATAAGACTCCTTGGTTAATATACAAAAAATTTTTTATTTTCTAAAAAAATAACAAAACTTAAAGTATTGGTTAAAACGTAAAATATATTCTTAAGTCAATAAAAAATCTAACTTTCAAAAACGTCAACTATCTTTGGAAATACATATTTCTTTGCACGCCCTCCAGAAGTTTCTGCTGGCTGTTCTAGAACTGCTATGATATCCTCCAAGCTTACTGTAAATGAGTCATTATCAACAACTTTGTAAGTAATTTTTGATGTGTCTAGCGATTTGGACCCCAAGACATGGTATTCATTCTCGTCTACTTGCTCTTCAACCCTGGCGACGTATCTGTACTTGGTAAAATTTCTGTTTCCAGACAACACTTTCACTAGAATGAATGTACCAGGTACAATATTTTTAGGGTCAGCGGGTAAATAGTCTATTTCTTCAGTTACATCTGACTGTGCCCCTTCATTATATGATAGTTCTTCCGGAATATTCTCTTGCTCTTTTTCGCTTTCTTCTGATTCATTTTTTGGATAAGCAACACTTTTTCCGGCTTCCACATTTAACCGCTTCTCTTTTTGTGGCGGTTGTCGAACAGGAATGCAGTTGTAGCGTTTTTCTTTCAGATAAGACACGAGATTATTTTCAAACTCTCCCCCCAAATTGATTGTCATTATTGTCATTTCTTGTAAGTTTATTTAAAATTTTATTTAGATTTAATGCGTGTATTCCCGATGCTTTAAATCCAGCTTTTAAGTCATGTTCAATAGCTTGTGGTGCGTGGGTTCCTGAGGCATTCATTTTACTTATAGTAAGCGTTAATAATCCTGGGAATTCTTCTTTCTTTAAAGAAGATTGTTTTGGATTTCGCATTTTCCAATAAGTTTGACCTCCATGCTGCCTTTAACGGCCTGAAGAAAGCAACATCCAGGGGCTGCGTCAGATGGGTCGAATTCGGCGGCAGACATATAAATGCAACATTATTTATTTGTTACACAACTGTAACACTTCATCTGTAAAGTGTGACGAGAGGTTGTCGTCGATTAGGACCTTTTTCCCAGTCTAATTAATAGCATGTGGCAAAAATACACTTCTGAACCAGTCAGTGAAGCAACTAGCTTCAATCCAGCCACTTTTCGTTCTGTTGTATCTGGAGCCAAGGCTGCAGCAACGATCCTCACAACAAGGGTGTCCTTTTGGGCTGTTTTCGGCCCAGCGATCCCACATGTGCTCCGACTTGTAAATAACATACGGTGATAGTAGAGTACCAGAGGCTGAGCCACAAAACATTATAGATACGGCTGATTTTGAATGATTTGTTATATTTTCCGGGTATTTTTTACCTCTGCGATATAGCCACTTCTTTTTTCTCGGGTCGTCAGCCATGTTGGTCTCGTCGTAATTAAACAGATTCGACGGAGGCACACTGTCAATGCTCTTTTTTTAAATTATTAAAATATTGACTTATTATTTCAGGGGAAACACTAGCACGTGCACGTTTAATATTAGCTGCTAGCCGCTGTGTCAGAGTATCATTATGTCTTTTTTATAAGCGAATAAACCCAATCCCGGCCGGACATGTTATCTTTAAAACGGGAAACCTGTCGCCCTTGCCTATCTAAGAATGATTTTGTAACCATTTGTAGATCTTCTATATTTAAAGGAAACCCCCAATCACTACAGGTTACTACAGACTTAATTATTGCTTCTTCTTCTTGCTTACTAAATACAGTTTGCCCACCATTTTTGTGCACATGCAAGCCTTAGTATTTATTAAATAATGTTCCATAAGGAATTTTGAATTCCTTTGAAGCTTTATTAATTGACCAGTTTAAATTAACTACCTTGTCCAGTGCTTTTTCAATGTCCTCATTTCCGTAGTCTTTATAACTTCTGCAACCTGCTTCACGCTTATAAGTACGGCCCATTGTTGGTTGTAGTATTTGTAATACTTTTTGGTAATGTAGAAAGATCTGAAATTACAATTGAAACTCTGTTAGATCAAAACAAACAACATGTGATTGGGAAATATATTATTTTTATAAACTATGGGTCGACTTTGATAACTGTCAATCTCACCCCAAAAGCATTAGCAAAGTGACCCCACACGATGTATTGAATAATAATTGTTCAAGCAAACTTGTTGAACGTAGATCCGTCTAACATACTCGATACGAAAAGCTCCGCAACGGTAGTCGCAGTCAGTAATTTGGTAGGTAACCCAAACTCAGCGACTCGTACCATCCTCTAATGACTTGTATATCATCGGATACGCAGAAGCTATGCAATCTTAAGCGAGGGTTATGTAGGTGATTACTAGTGATGGGCACTATCGAATGATTTGAACTATCGAATAATTACTAAATTAATGATACCCACTATCGAATGAATTCAATCGAATAAATTCATTCAATCAGAACTTTTCTAGAAAACATCATCCGAATGATATTGTTAACTTGTTAATTAATGCTGCTGATGAGTTTCACCTCTCAAAAAAAATGGGTCTTTAGAATTAGAACCGACATAGCCTTGTATCCGTCACATGTCATCATCTTTAGTTGGCAGTTGCGTTTTGTTTATTTTGTTGTTTACACTGTTGATCGTATCACATAATAAAATGTGACTCTTATCTATGAGTAAAATACCATCTCCGTATATGCATATTCATAGCCTCCATTCATAAGTCCAACATTTTTTAATTTCATTCATTCGTAATACAATTATCGAATTATTCGAATAAGTACCAACTATCGAATTATTCGAAAGTTTTTATTCGATAGTTCCCATCACTAGTGATTACCATGCTTCGGAGGGGATGTGAAGCAGTCGCTCCGCTGTCTAATAAGGCGCTTCTAGATCTGGCGCGCCTCGCATTCACAAACGTTCTGACATCTGAGGAGCTGTCCGTCTAAATGTTTGTGAATTTGAGGCGCAGCGAGCTTAATCTGGAAGCGCTTTTAGATGATAGGCAGTAAAAAATTCCTACTTTTCGATAGATAAGAGGTTTGGAAATAATTCCAGATTGGGGATAGCCGTCTCCTGGCGTCGGAGATTGGCCCTGGTAGCGGAAAAAGTACAACGTAATAAATGAATAAAAAACCCGTTTTTGTAGGGAAAAGCTACTTCGAAGAAATGCTAAGTAACAATTACTCTGTTTTGGAGAACTAGGTACTATCAGCTGTGCTGTCGCCGAAGTCACACACAACAGTGAATCTCGCTTATTCTAACTGAATATGCATTCATACATATTAAATTTTCATTAAAAACATACATATGATTTTTCTATTTTCAGTCTTAACTCACAATTGACTTATTCAACTTTTTTGTTTCAGGAAATTGTCAAATTTTGCTCTGCAAAGTCGACAAAATTACGGAAGGTACCCTTACCCATACTCTTACAAATACCCTGGAATATATCCTTCGTATTATCAAAACTATCTTACGAATAATCACCACAGCCAGTATCCAGGCTCGAATTATCCGATTTCACACCATGACAAAACATATCCGTATAAACCTATCAACTGTCCTTCAAGTTTATCTCATACTCCCCATCCTTTCAGACAAAATACTGCAATACCCAAACAATCATTCATGGACATTTTGTTTTCCATTGCGAGGAATGACGATCTTCGTTGCGTGCCAAAAATTATTTGCGAAGTGATGTCAGGTAACATATTTTTATTTCTTGGCTTTTTTTTGTACAAATTCTAAATAAAACCTTTCTTGTAGGCACAATATCTGGACGTCAACAGAGTTTGAACTTGCCAATAAACATTAACATGGAAACCCTACTCGGGTGAGTCAATCATATTTACTATTACCTAGTTATACTTTTTGATGTCCTGTAAGAATAACAATTTTTTTGACAAAAATCAATGTAAGAAAATTAATTTACATATTGGTTTCAATAAAAAATGCACCAAGAATTAAGAAAAAAATGTTGAAGTTTTGAGAGAAGTTGTTTGGGTTGCTATGGCAATAGGTCGCCGTCAATCTTCATTCAGGATAACCTGAATGCTGCCGATTGCATAAGAGATGAGCTGGAACCCGTTGCATTGAGTACAAGGGCTGAATAATCAAATTTTCCAGCAGGATAATGCCTGTCCTCATATGGCAAAGATTACAACAAACTTCTTACAGGCTAATGTTGTGATGTTTTCATGGATGGTACGATCACCAGATCTATCTCCGATCGAACATATCTGGTATATGATTGGTAGAAGAGTGGGACATTTACCCCATCTCCAGATAATTTGAACGATCTTCGGTTTCGTATCCAGAGGCTTGTGATGAGATGCTGCACACTGTCATTGATTATCTCATTGACAGCATGCCCAACAGAGTGAATGAGTGCACTAAATAACCCTTTTAGTCCGCGTGTCACAATGCTGAAAGTTCAGTCACTTTAATGTCATACTGGTGGACAACTTTGGTGAAAATGTCAACAAAATTGCTCAACAAAACCATGGTCTTGCATTTTTTATTCAAACCAGTATATTTAGTTTAATAACTGCCTGGTCAAAAGGTAGGCGTACTTACTTTAGGTCAATAATTTCTCGTTTCTTCATGAAACAAAGATTGTATTATATACGGTATGAAATAATAATTTGATAAAAACTAATATTTTCAGATTTTTGTCGACGCTAAACGGAGTACAGTCATCCCCCCCTGCTTTATTTTGGCAAAGCTGCTTTGCAAGGCTACGCATCCAAGGGTAACACTGGATCCTGCAACTATGCTTACCCAGAATGTCCCTCTGATCCCGACAAATTGGTCGGGTATTTAAATAATCATAATGGTGGATTTTTTCGATATTTCAATGGCGTTAATCCTACTCAAAATTACCATCCTCAATATCAAATCCCCCAGAGTTTTAAATCTGTTGCGGAACAACGTATTCAAAATAATCCAGTTGACTATGTGCCTGGTAATATTAGAAAACAAAAAGGTATAACATTTCCTGTGAGTGACGAGGAGGAGATCCATAATTTTAAGGGTGTGGTATCGCTAAGCAATCTTAAATTTCCCAACGATGAAGACATATTCCAAAACGAAGTGAAACCAAATGAGAATGATTTTTTTTTACACAATTCACAAAATTCGTTAAAATTCCCAACAGACGATACATATGGCAGTTATCCCGAACAGCCGTTTCGAAAACCGAAGGAATTACCGTACGACATATATTACTATCACACTAACAACGACCTGGATTTGCAAAAACCCCTACCAAACCACAAAGCAACGCCTATGATTTTTCCTGTCAGAACTGGTACGGGAGACCTAAGATTGGATTCTGAGGAACTAGAAGATAATACACAACCCTTATTTTACCAGGACGATGATGTAACAATCAATTTTAATAGACTTAACAATGGATTAGTGAAAGATGGGATTTACTCCAAAGATAACTTCGGGCCAAATTTGTATTCTTCAAATTATGAGAGAAATGGAAGGAAGGTTACCTTTCCATCTCAGTAACAAATTTTTATCAGAGAATTGTAAAATTAACATAACTTTTTGTATTTGTAAATTGTACATATAGCCATTATTTTTTATAAATAAATTTATTTATTAATTATGTATGTGTAACATAATTCCACGTTTTATTTACAAATCCTAATTGCTATGTATGGTGTTTAAATATTGTTAAACGTATCAAAGAGTGGTTGCTCGACATTGTCCAATCAGAATCAATCGTATTTTTACAATTGCAGAGACTTTGTTTTCTGACATTTTTTTTGTTTTCTGCCAGATCTGCTTATGCGAATCGAGAGCAAAAACGGATCTATGTCGAAACAACGCGAAATTCAGGCCTCACTATATTGTTTTATTTTTTGTTGACGACGTACTTTTATATTTTGAGAAAATAAATTCAAATACCGTTATTTCTAATATTTATGACATTTTCTTGAATACAAGTAATAAACAGTCAATTTGGTTTAGGTTCAATGAATTTTATTTAAGAGGTTCAAATGATATTTTATCAGATATTTCCGTAATTTTCAGATACACGTCGATGAAAAAGCTTAAGTACGTTTCAAACAAGTTTTATATTTTTCACAGACATTTAGGAGCTACTTTAATAAACATTTGACAGTTTTGTTTTTGAATACAAGGTGATTAAACGATTAGTGGTATAGTACAGATGAGACTCCGAAGGTCACACAAAGTGAAGCAGAACGCTTCTCTGTAGAGTTGAAAAAGTTGTCATGGTAGAGTCGAGAAGTTCACGCCAGAAACAATAAATGTGAATATTTATCTGTATTTACAACAAAAACTCAGACACAGAAAATTATAAATCTTTTTTGATATCGTAATACCTCCTTTAAAATAAAATCATTAACAAATTTGGAAAAAGATTTTTAGGCAGCTCTTCGTTTATTTTGGACATTTATTGTACAAAATAATCCAGAACTCACCACGTGGAGGTGGCTGCTATCGAGTTCCAATGGTGCGCATTATCTACATTCTAATGTTAAAATACAACATTCATAGTGTTGCATTTTATCACCACAAGTTGTGAAAGCTTAAGGTCGCTTCCAGATCAAGCGTGCAGCACATTCTCAAACATTGCAGCAAAATTCAGTTTGGACGGACAACAGCGCAGCTCTCTGTTCATACTACAACGTTTGCGAATGACCGTCGCGTTTGATCTGGAAGCGCCTTTAGATAGTAGAAAATATATATGGAATGTTAGATGGTTCATACAACAGACACTTCCAACAGAAGTTTGTAAAAGATGACAACATTGTATGATCCTAAATAATGCAACACTAAACACAACGAACACACACCGTATCCAAGTATGCTAGGACTCCGGGATGGATCCGGTAAGGATTCTTACCGCTCGACCATGAAACCATATTATACATAAAGGTCATAACAACGTGAAATTTCTTAACGTCTACAACACGTACCAAAATAATTGGGCAACATCATCCACGATAAGAAGCATACACAAACGAGAGAATTACAACAGTGCAATTGCTGGACAATTATTCTGCGGAACACACAAACAGGGTTGTCAGAACTATTTTCGTTTCGTACTAGATTCTTATAAAAAAAGTACTAGATTTATAGAAAGATTACTAGATTCATGCATTTCATGCGACTAACGGTTGATAAACATAGAGCTTAAACACAGAACTAATATATGTGTAAAACTAAGAACTAGAACTAGAAGGCGCAAGAGCGAACAATATACTCTTGGCGTCACTATGGTCAGGAAAGTATCATACTTTTTTTTAGTTGTTTAAATTTATGAAGGATTGATCTTCATTTTTTTACTAATAATTTTATATGTACATTTCACTTTAGGTGTCTGTCGATTTCTTTTCCTAAATATTTCAAATGATTAACTTCGTTAATGTTTGGATATTTATTTTTTATTTTTTATACTAAATTTTTATATTGTTGAATTCTGGATTTATTGCAACTGAAAGCAATATATTTCGTTTCTTCAAAATTTATTCTAAATGACATTTCATCAAACCATGATTTAATCGTATCAGCTTTTTCCTTGACCTCTTTCCAGGATTCAGCTTCGTACTGTATTACAGTATCGTCAGCAAATGAAGACACCGTACCTTGACATTTTAGGTTAAGAGGTCGTTTATGTAAACAGAAAAAGGAACTGGTCCTGACACTGTGCCCTGTGGGACCCCAAATTCTACCTGATTTCCTTCATTTAAAGTTTTTTCTATCTGGACATACTGTGTTCTATTACTCAGGTACGATTTTATTAAGTTCAGGGCTACTCCTCGAAAACCAATGTTCCCTAGCCGATCGATCAGAATATTGTAATCGACTGTATCGAAGATCTTGGCTAAGTCGAGGAATACGCAAAGCACAGCCTTATGTTGATTCAATGTTCTATGAATGTTGTTTGTTTTCAGTCGATACTCCTTGCTTAAAACCAAGCTACATATCAGATATTAAATTAAAAAAACATAACAATTATTTTCTTTATAATTTTTTTCTATAATTTTTGCAACATTTGAAATTGGCCTATAATTTGAAATCTCCATTGGGTAGCCATTTTGAAACAACAGTTTTATTAAACCATGTTTAAGGTAATTGGGACATAGCCTGTTACGAAAATTTTATTAACGATATGTGTTTACTGGGTATTTACATGGTTTGACAATAATTTCAAAATTTTAGCACTAATACCATCCAAACGTGGAGATTTATTCCCTTTTAATTCATTTATAACGTTTTCAACTTAGACATCGTCTGTTGGATTAAAAAAGAGAGAGTTTTCTATAATATTTCTATTTATCACAGATGACGTTGGTTTTGAAATGTCATTGGCTAGTTTTACGTCAAGCCCTGTGAAATATCCAATACCAATACCATCGGCAATTTTTTTCTGGAGTTATTGTTTTTTGATTTAAATATATTTCTTTTATGGGAGCGTACCTTTTTTTTGTTATTTGTATATTTATTCACAGTAGCCCAAAATGCTTTACTATCGTTTTTATTTTTTTTTTCTAGTTCATGTTTGAAAAAGTTTGCTTTTGTTATATTAATTAAATTCTGTAATTTGTTTTTGTATGTTTTATGTTCGCGTTGATTTTCTTGATTGTTCGGATCTAGTTGACATTTTTTATATTTTATTTTATTTTATTTATACTACACTACCCAACAGAAAAGTCCAATTACTGGGTAGGACATAATGACTACAATTATTAAAGTAAGTGAAAAACATAAAAAAAAACATAAAAAGACATACAGAATGTGATACACAGTGAAAACATGTAATATAGGTACCTACTAATATATAAAATATGTACTAACAGCATATATTTTTAGAATTCAAAAGAATTTACAATTTATTGCTTCAAATTTCTTTTTATCTCAGCTACAGTACAGTGAAAGATATCGAACTGATTTTGAAGATTTTTATGGTTCTCACACATCTGGTAAAGTGGCGAGAACTTTTGAATATTGGTTCTAGGAGTAGGTAGATAGAACAGTGAGTTTTGCCTAGAACCCGGCCTGGGTATTCGAAAATTGAGTAAACTGAGAATATGGCTACAGTCTGTTATATTGTGTATTAATTTGTATAGAAATGTTTGCTGGGATATGATTCTGCGAGTCTCCAGACTCGAAAGCGAAAACCTGTTCAAAAGTTGAGACTGTGCAAATCCAATAGCAGGATATACACCATCTTTTTTTATAACATAGCGTCTTCAAGAAACGTCTTTGTATTCTCTCTAAGCTTTGTACATGTGTGTTATAATGAGGAGACCATATAATAGATGAATATTCTAGTTTAGATCTTACAAAGGTTGGTATAATAATTTAAGCGAATGGATGTCATGAAAGTCGCTAGAGGTGCGTATTATAAATCCGAGTGTTTTGAAACTTTCTTTTATGATAGTATTTATGTGAGAATTGAAGGACAAGTTACTGTCAAAAATTACTCCAAGGTCACGGAAAGTCGGGGGACGCATAAGAACCGACTCCTCGATAGAGTAGTTAAACTCTATATACTGATTTTTATTGGTAAAAGTTAGAACGTTACACTTTTTTATATTTAGCTGTAACTTATTCACACAGCACCACTGACTTATTCTATCAAGGTTGGTTTGCAGTGCTAGGCAGTCATTTATATGATTTACTTTGTTGTAAAGTTTCATATCATCTGCATATAAGAGACACTTGATATCTAATTCAGCTGTAATGTCATTGATGAAAATATTAAAAAACAGTGGTCCCAACACAGAGCCCTAGGGTACACCCGATGTTGAAATAAATTCCTCAGACTGCTGGCCACGGTGGTCAACATGAAGATGTCTGTTTTCTAGGTATGATTTGAAAAATAACAACAAGTTACTTGAGAAACCAAGTTTCTGCAATTTTGAGAACAAAATACCGTGGTCAAGTCTATCAAATGCTTTAGTGAAATCTGTGTATACTACGTCCACTTGTGAGTTGGCACCTATGGCATCGGATATGTATTGCGTTATACAGAAAAGATTGGTTGACGTAGATCTTCCTCTGAAAAAACCATGTTGGTAATCGGTAATATGATTTTTTATATAAGAAAACGTGGGTTCGTATAGCAGTATTTCAAAGGTCTTGGAGATATTGTTGATAATGGTTATAGGTCTGTAGTTTTCGATGTTATTCTTGTTCCCCTTTTTAAATATAGGTATTATTTTGGAGCTTTTTAAACAATCTGGAAATATGTTTGATTTGATGGCTAAGTTAAAAAGGACAGTGAGCGGGGCTGTAAAGACACTAGCACAATCATGCAAAATGAATGCTGGTATTTTATCGGGACCCATGGTATGCTTAGGCTTAAGTTTTTTTCAAGGAATTTAATACTTCCTGTTCAGTGAACTTTTTCATTACAAAATGGTCAGTACTTGTATCCACACTGGACTCCGTGACAACCTCATTAGAGTTGGAGTATGAACTACAAAAATACTCAGCGAATACATTTACAAGTTGTTTGTTACCTTCATATTGTTTGTCTTTGTAATACATAGTCGTCGGTATGATATTACTGGATTTTTTTGCTGTTGATGAACTGCCAGAATTTATTGGGATTAATTTTTATACTGTTTTCGACTTCACGACAATAATTTTTATATTCGGTATCAATATCATCTTTTATGTGAGTTCTTAGTAGCTTGAACTCCTCGAGTGCAAGAGCATCATTGAGATTTTTGTAATCACGCCACGCTCTGTGTTTTAATTTGATACATTTAATTATATGAGAATTATACCAGGGCGGATAATTCCTATTACCCTTTATTACAGTTTTAGGAACAATTGTATCAATAGTTGCATATACTTTATCATAAAATTTTTCATAAGCTTTGTTTACATCTTCAATATTTAGTACGAAGTTCCAGTCTATATTTGCTAAATTTTTGGTAAAGATCAACGAAGTTGGCTTTCCGATAATTGTAATAAGATATGTTCACGGCGTCTTTTGTGCGTTTTGTGTACCTCGAGCAATATTAAAAGTGCGGGGTGGTGGAGATCCTCTGTAGTAAGTATGTCGGGTGCTCCGCCTACTTTACAGTTCATGTTGGATAACACAAGATCTAGAATGTTACCGTTTCTGTTTCTTACAAAATTATATAATTCCTGTTTTCTTTGAACGGATTTAATCAATGCTGTTGTTATCCAGGGCTGACATCTTTTAATTTTATTTTTTACAATTATTTTTTCAGTCACTAATTTTGTAGCATCTTGAATTTAATTGGAACATCGGTTGATATGTCCAAATTATCTAAATTATAAATACCTTCCCAAGTTACAATTTTTATTATAATTTTTTTTTCATTTAATTTTATAATTTCTCTTAAATCAGAACACTCTGTGCACTCACCTTCTTCAATAATCAGAAGGGCTATGATAGAATAGTGATCAGCTTTACATCAGCTTTATAGACATTTGTAATTAGCTATCTGCGTCTGCGTCTGTTGGATTAAAAAAGAGAGAGTTTTTTATAATATTTCTATTTATCACAGATGACGTTGGTTTTGAAATGTCATTTGCAAGTTTTACGTCAAACCCTGTGAAATATTCAATACCAATATCAATACCAATACCATCGGCAATCTTTTTTCTGCAGTTATTGTTTTTTGATTTAAATATATTTCTTTTATGGGAGTGTACCCTTTTTTGTTATTTGTATATTTATTTACAGTAGCCCAAAATACTTTACTATCATTTTTTTTTCAGTTCATGTTTGAAAAAAGTTTGATTTTGTTATATTAATTAAATTCTTTAATTTGTTTTTGTATGTTTTATGTTCGCGTTATTTTTCTTGATTGTTCGGATCTAGTTGACATTTTTTATATAATTCCTGTTTTCTTTGAACGGATTTAATCAATGCTGTTGTTATCCAGGGCTGACATTTTTTTAATTTTATTTTTTACAATTTTTTTTTTCAGTCACTAATTTTGTAGCATCTTGAACTTGATTAATTGGAACATCGGTTGATTGTCCAAATTATCTGAATTATAAATACCTTCCCAAGTTACAGTTTTTATTATATATTTTTTTTCATTTAATTTTATAATTTCTCTTAAATCAGAACACTCTGTGCACTCACCTTCTTCAGTAATCAGAAGAGCTATGATAGAATTATTTATCAGCTTTACATCAGCTTTATAGACATTTGTAATTAGCTATCTGCGTCTGCGTCTGTTGGATTAAAAAAGAGAGAGTTTTTTATAATATTTCTATTTATCACAGATGACGTTGGTTTTGAAATGTCATTTGCAAGTTTTACGTCAAACCCTGTGAAATATTCAATACCAATATCAATACCAATACCATCGGCAATCTTTTTTCTGCAGTTATTGTTTTTTGATTTAAATATATTTCTTTTATGGGAGTGTACCCTTTTTTGTTATTTGTATATTTATTTACAGTAGCCCAAAATACTTTACTATCATTTTTTTTTCAGTTCATGTTTGAAAAAAGTTTGATTTTGTTATATTAATTAAATTCTTTAATTTGTTTTTGTATGTTTTATGTTCGCGTTATTTTTTCTTGATTGTTCGGATCTAGTTGACATTTTTTATATAATTCCTGTTTTCTTTGAACGGATTTAATCAATGCTGTTGTTATCCAGGGCTGACATTTTTTAATTTTATTTTTTACAATTTTTTTTTCAGTCACTAATTTTGTAGCATCTTGAACTTGATTAATTGGAACATCGGTTGATTGTCCAAATTAACTGAATTATAAATACCTTCCCAAGTTACAGTTTTTATTATATATTTTTTTTCATTTAATTTTATAATTTCTCTTAAATCAGAACACTCTGTGCACTCACCTTCTTCAGTAATCAGAAGAGCTATGATAGAATTATTTATCAGCTTTACATCAGCTTTATAGACATTTTTAATTATCTATCTGTGCCTATAAGATAATCCAAAATCACGATTACTTTTCTTTTTTAATAATTCTAAAAAACACTCCATAGAACAGTTTCATCATTCGAAACAAAGCATGTCCATTTTTTTGTATTCGTTGTTTTTAAGGGTTTTTAAGAGTAAGTAAAAATTAGGTCAAATAAAATATGATGCTGGATACCCAACAAAAATAAAAAATATATTTATTTTATGTATTTACAAAGTCCTAAAAGCCTTTATCACAAATCCTTACGTATACTAAATATGAGAGGCGCTGTTAATTGAAATAATAACATTATAAAGTTTTAGACCTTTTCTAATGAGGTCACCTCACAAATAACAAAGTAGCCTATGAATAAATTATGTACATGTATAGTTTATTATAACTTCTACATTGAGCAATAACAAACGATTGTAAAATCACAATAAAAATTCTTAAGATACGTGTTATATGATATGTCGACAGATTTATTAATATTATTTTACACAAATAGGTTACAAACTAACACTTAAAATGCAATGGACCATTAAAGAATTTATATCCGCTAAAGTATGCTCGCGTGTTCCAAATTGGACATAACCACGCAAATACGGGAAATTCCAAAATGCCTTGATAGTTTTTAATACTGAATAACTACTTTTATCAAAAGATCGATTTTAAATTTGTTGTTAAATTTATATTAGTAAATTTTTTTGGCAATTGTTGTCATCTACAATTGACATTGTTATTTATTTTTTTGTGCAGAATCTTGAATTTAATAATCGGGATGTAGCATTACGCAATGCTATTGTCATGGATTTAAAAATGCTTCATTACAGATAATACTAAGATTGGAAAATATTGGAAAATCCTGCGAGAGATCTCAAAGTGCACCATTGTGTTCAGCGTGTAGAAATTTTAGGAAGATATCGCTGAATTAGACCAATCAAATTAAGCAAAAATCAGGCCCATTTTCACGATAATTTCCAACCATTCCCGACCAATACCATTCGATTCAGTTTTTTTTTTGAATTCGCATGGTCAATTTTGCCGTAAGTTATATGAGCAAGAATTTAATTTATAAACAATTAAAGTTGTGAAAATGATGAAAATCGATGTTTCTAAATATTCAACTTCAAACGCTGCGAAAACGGCAACAGATAGAGAAAAATTGCACAGAACATTTTTTATAGAGCGTTAAGTTCCCTTCAAAAAAGTCCACGACGGCATATCTCTACGATGAATAGTTAAGGCGTTACAATGAGTTAAATGTTATTGTATTATTTTTCTACTGCGACTGGTCAGCTGTATAAGTTGTAAAAATAAGAAAATTATGAAAGATTTACAGCAAGTCTACTTTAAAATGTTCTGCGCAGGCGGCCATTACGCGTCGTACGAGTCTGTTGAGCGCGCATGCGCGTTACTTGTACAGCTGACTGATATACAGCAGAAAAATAATAAATATTCATCGTAGAGATATGCCCTCGCGGACTTTTTTGAAGGGAATTTAACGCTCTATAAAAAAATGTTCTAAGCAATTTTTCTCTATCTGTTGCCGTTTTCGGAGCGTTTGAAGTTGGCTATTCAGAAACATCGATTTTCATCATTTTCACAACTTTAATTGTTTATAAATTAAATTCTTGCTCATATAACGTACGGCATGAGAATTCAAAAAACATACTGAATCGAATGGTATTGATCGGGAATGGTTGGAAATTATCGTTTTGAAAAACCCTTAATTTGACTGGTCTAAATTATTAATACGATATACCTACTATTCCTATAAACCGAAATTTGTTCAAGAGCTAAGCTCGATCATTGATGGATAAACAACACTGCCTTGAGTTTTGTAGACAATTTTTAAATAATATTTTGAGAGAACCAAACCTCTTTATAAGTTACGAAGCGCACTGTTACTTCATTTAAATGGCTTCATTAACAAACAAAATTTTAGATACTGGACAATGGAAAACACTCTTCAATTCAAATCACAAACAACTACTTTATGCACCTAAAGTAAGATTTGGTGCGCCATATCAGGCAAATGACATATTGTTTCAAATTTTTTTAAGAGAATTTGAAGCGATAATTCTCGCACTGAAATGATTGACACTTTTCTCCGGGCAAGCTAAGAAGAACTTAATGATAATTCTGGTTCAAACTGAGAAGTTAATGCAATTATTTACAGTCTAAACTGGGAATAATTGAATTATTTACAGTTTGAACTTGAAATAATCGAAACATTTCCAGTTCAAAATTGGAATAATAAAATTTAAAATAGGAGTAATTCAATTATATGCAGACTTAACAGGGAATAATTACATTATTTATAGCTTAACTGGGAATAATTTAAAAAATCGTTCCTGGTCCTAAGCTTTTGTACATTACAGATATCGGGCAGAGTAATGAATGGTTTTGTAAAGTTCTGTTCAATCTTATTTGCAACATAAAAAACGTCGGCGACTTTGATCTCTTAATCGCCGTCAAAGGTGCCGACGTTTTTTATGTTGCACATAAGTTTGAAATAAACGTTACGATATTTAGAGAAACACATAACAGAAAGAGGAGGCCAGTAACTCCTCCAAATAGAATATATAGCACACACCGGTATACACCGCCCTAATTATCGTAATTCCCTATTATTATTTCTTTACTTTTATGCATTTTTTGTTTTTAAATATATTTATTTTGCATGTATCTACAAATTATGAATGATATGATTAGTTGGAAGATTCAAATTCAAGCCCATGTTAAATTAACCCCAACATCTATAAATCTCTGTTTTTGTAGACAATATCTTGCAAAATATTCATAATCATGCATTTTTTTCAAAATGATCACGTTCTCGGCACATATAAGGTCTTCTCTTGCAGTTAATTAATTCAACAAATACTTCATCATGACATAAATAATCAAATACATCAATTTTTATAACCTGTCAGAAAATAAAAAGAATTGAGATTATCTGTTTTGCCTATTGCGCTTGCGTTATTCTCCCTATCCTTCAGTTAATTCATTATCCACTGCTTGGAAGTTATAGTTACTTTATCCAGCACTTTGACTACAATTTCCCTTAACCGAACATTGATAAACTAACCTCTAGATAATCACTATTTGTTACATAAGTTAACATAACCCAGCATTGATAAACCGGCCCTTAATCTGGTCCGAATTTCAACGCTGGCAGTCTGGTTCAAAAGACGCGTTGGTTGAAAATATAAAAAGAATAAAGAGCCCACCTTATTTTAACTGGTGCGAATGGCCACGCTGCACAGTGATGCCAAAACGTCTAATAGCTGCAAAAAGTCAGAGTTCCCGGAGTAATTTTTTCTGGTTTAAATCTCACTCGTATGTGTTCTAATAGTCCATATTTTCAGTCATGAAGATTTTTCAATAAATATTGCTCCCTCGATAAGTACTAATAAGAAAGATCAAGTTCGCAAAAGTAATAGTAGATGTTCCAGTTTTACAGTAAAATTTGTTTAATTAAAGTTATTGCATTTGACGTAAACAAAAAACCATCTAAAAACTAATATTATTTATTTTTCATAGTAATTGCGATTTTAATCCTACTTGAAGCACAGAAGATCCTAATAAAAACTTTGATGCAATTAAGAGTAGCTTAATCTAAAACCTAATTGCAGGTAAGCTTGTACTAAATGCTCCAAATTGCTTCAAAAAAAATATATTTACGTTATAATTGCTACTCCTTCTTCTTCATATTTTGCCAAGTTTCATAACCGTTTATTTAATCAACTGGTGTGGCTGTGGCAGCGCACAGTGATGCCAAAATGTCTAATAGCGGCAAAAAATTATTTTTGAAATTATTATATATATTTTTAGAAAAATGGGTGGTCAAAAGCAAAATTAGTTGAATATTTGCTGTTTTTTTTTTTAATAACTTCAAAACTTATAAAACTGTTCTAAAGCTCCAAAACGCATAAAAATAATTGTAAGCATACACATAAATTTATAATAGGGTTAGACAAATGTTTGGATCCCGTCACATAATTCTGAAACTATTTTAATTAACTAATAGTAATATTAGTTATATAATATTATTATACAATGCTCCATTGTGTTGTATTATAACATTATAAACAAATATATTCAAAACCCTGTTGCACCCTCAAATCAAAATTTTCATTAAAATTGGAGCAAGTTTAATATTCCACAGAAATGAATTTTCTGCATAAAAAAATAAATAAATATGCAAATTTTGTTGAAACTTGTCATTTTAGGGTTTAAATGTATTAGAACAAGTTGTTTATAGTTTTCCTTATCAAAAAAATTAAGTAAACTACACGAGAATATATTTTCATAAGAATATAAGTACAGAAAATGTCAAGAATGTGAATGAAAATTAAATACAGGGTGATCTACCACGACTGTGCCAAACTTCAGAGGCTGGTAATTTATCAAAAAATAAATGAACTTTCATTAATCAACATATGTCCTAAAACGCATAATAAGGGAGCTACAACCCCTTGAAGGTGGTTGATGAATACCAATTTTTCGATTATAAGTCCGATATGGTGGTGACTAAAAAAATGAAATTTTCATGCATTACGACCCCGATGTAGGCGCATAAAAGTACAAATTTCGTAATTAACAGCTGGCTTTATTGAGGTAGTTTTGAGGGGTGAGGGGTAGTTTTTTACCCTAAACTTTTTTTGACATCACTTCCGAAGCAAAACTTTTAAATAACATTATTTCCCATGCAATGACTCAGAAAAAAGTACTTTTCAAAATTTCTGTCACACCAGCCGTTTTTGAACGGCAATAAGACATGTGAATGAATGGTTGAATCGGAATTTTGGAAATAACTGGATTGGTAACTGTGGTCCTGTTTTATGGCCTCTTCGCTCTCCCGATCTCAAACTTCTAGATTTTTATTTCTAGGGGCATATGAAGCAGTTAGTTTATTTTGAGGAAATAAATAATATTCAGCACTTGATGGAAAGGATCAATAATAGTATAGCTTATATCACAAACAATGGTGACATGGCTGAAATTAATAATTCAGTTATTCGTCGTTGTGAGGCGTGTATTCGTGCTCAAGGAGGTCATTTTGAACAGTTACTCTTTTAGCTATTAAGTACGTTATTTCTGTGTTGTACATTGATTTTTAATTTTGTAATAAAAATGTTGTTTATTTCACGTGTAAAACCTTATTTCCGTTCAACGCAAATTATTCAAAAACGGCTGGTGTGACAGAAATTTTGAAAAATACATTTTTCTGAGTTATTGCATGGGTAATAATGTTATTTAGAAGTTTTGCTTCGGAAGTGATGTCAAAAAAAGTTTAGGGTAAAAAACTACCCCTTACCCCCTCAAAACTACCTCAATAAAGCAAGCTGTTAATTACGAAATTTGTACTTTTATGCGCCTACATCGGGGCCGTAATGCATGAAAATTTCATTTCTTTAATCACCACCATATTGGACTTATAATCGAAAAATTGATATTCATCAACCCCCTTCAAGGGGTTGTAGCTCCCTTTATTATGCGTTTTAGGACATATGTTGATTAATGAAAGTTCATTTATTTTTTGATAAATTACCAGCCTCTGAAGTTTGGCACACTCGTGGTAGATCACCCTGTATACAAGCTAATAATGAAAATTAAAAAAAAGTCAAAGGCATCTGTGCTTCCAGAAGAATTAATAGCATAGTTTTCAAGAAAAATGAAGGGTACTTCCGTAGAATATTTGCATTTTCCACATTATTCATTTCTAGTTAAAATAGTATTAAAAGAATTGAAATAACAAGGCACACTTTTTTGTTGATACTTTTGAAGACGCTGTATCTCGAAAACTAGTCACAACATTGAGTTGGGCCTGTAGAACTTTTCATCGCAATGATGAGGATTACATCATATCAAAGAATTATGAAAATTTATCGAGACATTTTTCCGCTAAAAGTATTTCTTGTCCTTTTGTATGTATGACACATATTTCCAGACACTTCGTTAAAATAATTATTTATTTCTACTTTATTGAAATGATTTGGTTATGAAACTTGGCAAAATATGAAGAAGAAGGTGTAACGATTATAACGTAAAATGTATTTTTGGAGCAATTTGGAGCATTTAGTACAAGCCTGCCTGCAATTAGGTTTTAGATTAAGCTGCTCTTAATTGCATCAAAGATTTTATTAGGATCTTCTGTGCTTCCAGTAGAGTTAAAACCGTAGTTACTATGAAAAATAAATAATATCAGTTTTTAGATGTTTTACTGTTTACGTCAGACGCAATAACTTTAATTAAACAAATTTTACTGTAAAACTGGAACATCTACTGAGTTAGGCCTGTGGAGACTTTTCATCGCAATGACGAGAATTACTTCATATTAAAGAATTATGAATATTTATCGAGACTTTTTTACCCTAAAACTATTCCTTGTCCTTTTGTATGTATGACACATATTAATTTCCAGACACTTCGCTGAAATAATTATTTATTTCTACTTTGTTGGAAAGATTTGGTTATGAAACTTGGCAAAATATGAAGAAGAAGGTATAACGACTATCACGTAAAATGTATTTTTTTGGAGCAATTTGGAGCATTTAGTACAAGCTTGCCTGCAATTAGGTTTTAGATTAAACTGCTCTTAATTGCATCAAAGTTTTTATTAGGATCTTCTGTGCTTCCAATAGGATTAAAACCGCAATTACTATGAAAAATAAATAATATCAGTTTTTAGATGGTTTATTGTTTACGTCAGACGCAATAACTTTAATTAAACAAATTTTACAGTAAAACTGGAACATCTACTGAGTTGGGCCTGTGGAGACTTTTCATCGCAATGATGAGGATTACATCATATCAAAGAATTATGAAAATTTATTGAGACATTTTCCCACTAACAGTATTCCTTGTCCTTTTGTATATATGACACATATTAATTTCCAGACACTTCGTTGAAATAATTATTTAGTTCTACTTTGTTGGAAAGATTTGGTTATGAAACTTGGCAAAATATGAAGAAGAAGAATTGCTCCAAGAATGTATTTTTTGAGCAATTTGGAGCATTTAGTACAAGCTTGCCTGCAATTAGGTTTTAGATTAAGCTGCTCTTAATTGCATCAAAGTTTTTATTAGGATCTTCTGTGCTTCCAATAGGATTAAAACCGCAATTACTATAAAAAATAAATAATATCAGTTATTAGATGGTTTATTGTTAACGTCAGACGCAATAACTTTAATTAAACAAATTTTACTGTAAAACTGGAACATCTACTATTACATTTGCGAACTCGATCTTTCTTATTAGTACTTATCGAGGGAGCAATATTTGTTGAAAAAACTTCATGACTCTGAAAATATGGACTACTTGAACACATACACGTGAGATTAAAACTAGAACAAATAACCTCGGGAACTCTGACTTTTTTGCCGCTATTAGACGTTTTGGCATCACTGTCATTCACAATTTGTAGATACATGCAAAAATAGATATATTTAAATACAAAGAAAGCGTAAAAGTAAAGAAATAATAATAGGGAATTACGATAATTAGAGCGGTGTATACCGGTATGTACTGATCTCAGTCATTCCAGTGAGATACGTGAGAGACAGAATGACTACCGATATATACCGCTTCAATTATCGTAATTACGTAATATCTATCCCATTTTTCCATATTTCTTCTTTGTGTTGCCAATAAGTTGCCTACGCCGTCGGATTCTATTTTTTAAAATTACACATTACCTGTTGTAATGTGTAATATTAGTAATACCTGTTGGTATTACTAAAATTCACACCTCGTTTTTTCTACTCACTTTCCATGATTTATTAATTTTCAATACACAAATTAATGTTATTTGTACAAATTAAAAGATAACTAACAGATAACAGTGCGCTCGATAAAAGATTCCAACTTTAACTACTACTTTATCTGCCGGACCTCCTTATCTGCCAGATAACTATCTAACACTTTTAACCAAGCATTGATAAAACGACCCTATAAATCGATGAGGAGACCTGCTCGCCTATCATCTCTCGCAAGGTATGTAAAATTATGGGTTCCATTTTTATCTACTATGTGAGCACATCTCTATTCTTCAAACTGAAGATTCGGATAAATTTCCAGGTTAGGAGTTCCAGTGTTTGCATAAGCCCTAGTGAGCATATCTCGGGCGTCCTCGGTGATATGATTTGACAGCGGAAACAGGACGACGTTAAATAAGTTATAAGGAAAAAAAAACAATTAAAATTATTTAATACGAAAAGGTGTCAAGTGCATTTTGGAATTCCATGTACAAAATAAATTAAATAAATTATTTGTCTAAGGATAAAGTATAATAAACGAAAAATGTCCTTTTATAAAAAGAACAATTTGTAGTGAGACTTACTTAAATTTATTTTGAATAATTTCCGTCTGAGGTACCATTTTTTGAGCAAACATTTTATAAAATAAAAACCTGCCATACTCCAACATTTAATATAAAGTCAATAAATTAACTGTTTGTGCATATTGTCGACGAAAATACACAAATAGTTATTATTCAGTTGGTAAGATTTTAACCATTGTTAGTTCTTTATTTTTTTGTCCTAAAATGCTCTGAATCGTATCGTGCAATTCAATCCTTCTTTGGTATTAACTATAAGGAGTAGTTGTTTCGACCCGGGCAACAATATTCGTAAATAGCAAATTAATTTTTTTATTTAATGGTGTAAAAAGTATAGAAGGTTTTTATAAAAAAAATATGCACTCAGCGCCGAGCACCTCTTTTTTTTTTTGCTTTTAGTTTAATATTATGTAACTTCCTACTTGGAACAAGGAGCAGTTTTTACGTGAATAATTTCATATTACTATTGTCTCCTACTCAGTACAAGCTCGCCCTCGCTTCTTTAGTTGGTTGCAGAAACGTGGTGAACCGATAAAATCTCCTAAAAATACACTTAGCAAATAAAATTCCTTCTGCTTTTCCGTGGAAGCCTTGTAGTTGCTAAAAAAAAGAAAATAATTAACTGACACCACTATTGCAAATATTCCTATAATTGAACAGTATTAGCGATATTTTTTTGGAATGATGCTCATGTTAGTACGAAAATAACAGTATACAGTGTAAATTAAAATAAGCATAACAATAAGTACATACGTGTACTATGAACAAAAACAAAACGTTTAATTATTAAATTATACACATGTAATACAATCCCCTGTATCTTTAAGGGTACCTCAAGGTAACTTGTGCGGAAGGGGGCTACATTTAGAAACGAAGGACACAGCCAATATCCAATGGTAGGATTAATTTCTGCTTTAGACAAAATCTCAGCTTCTCAATCGGGGATCGAAACCAGGACTCCAGGGTGAGAGGCAAGTGTCCTTAACGTTCAACAATGAAGCTAAAAACTGTGATAGTACTGGCCAACACACATTTTGGTGCCTGGGATTTATTAAGTTTAACGAAGTAATTTTGGGGTGCCTAACCCAAAAATGCCGTCAGATTTGTTCTATCAGATCTACTTTTCGAAATTTACTATTTTCTGCCCTATATAGGAACAATTCGCTAAAAATTAGATATAATGTTTTGTTATATAAGTTTTAAAATATTACATTTGATTACAACTTTCAACTGAAACACAAAAAAGTGGGTAGAAGGTATTTATTTAACAGAAAAAAATATACATATGCAACTTTCAGTCGTCACTTAAAAATTTCCTTTTATAAGATTTCCTTGGTGAGGTTTACCAGAACAGTCCCGCTGAAGATTCCAGCAATAATCGGCATCATGTGGGTATCCCATCTTCCTTGGTACCTTTCTTCCATAATGCGGATGTCTTGGTGAAATATTTCCCGTTCTTCACTAACAGCACCTAAATTTTCTGGAAAATGGTCCAAGTGGCTGTGAAGGTAATGGACCTTAATGCTCATGTTACATCCGAGTGTGTGAAAGTTAGAAAGCATCTGTTTACTAATTTGACGTAATTTTCTGCTTTAGTTTTTCAAGAAAATTTTTTAATACTTTAAAACGACCAGGATTAGTAAGGGGGTTTTAAGGCTTGGAACTCAGTTTTTTTCTGCTAGCCTTGGAAATTTAAGTGTCAAATACTCAAAAAAAGATACTCGAGCAAGCCATTCTTTCAGACTGTAATTTCAAAGACCAATCACTAATTTCTCTCGGTGGCAAAGTAATGAGTTAGCTCAGAAACAAATATGTATCTAAGTACAGTTCCTAGCATGAAATTGAAACCTGTCGATTTACTGGTATTCAGAGTATTGGATTACAATTTTTCGCAGAATAGTATTAACGTGTGTTATTTCCGGGAGAATTCTTCATTGGTAGATTAAAGTCGAATAAGTAGAAAATATACAGATAAAAAATCTCATAATGACGTCGCTGTTGAGCCATTTCCTTTCATATTTAATTTTAATAAACCGAATCTCGTAAAAAATTGTGTAATTGTTTATTGACATTTAAATCAGTGAAAATGTTAAGTTTACATCATTTCAATAAAATATGTAAAGCGATAGATAAGTTGCAATTATTGTCCTCGATTCTTTAATCTTTATAATTAAGCAATTTCGGTAATATTGTTCTCAAATTATTTATTTATTTATTTATTTATTATACACTACCCAAGCCAATAGAACATATTCCAATTATAGGGTAGGAAAAATATACAGTAACAAATGCATAATATTACAAAATATACAATATAACTAATTTTCAATGAGTATAACGCACATAGGTTTTGAAATAATTAATTACAAGTACATATGTATAATGAGTTAAATTAATTGTTATAGCAGCTCTTATATCTGTAACACTGCAGCTCTTATATCTGTAACACTGCAATTAAAAAGGTTAATTTTGTTCTGAATATCATGCCAGTTATGACACATAACATACACCGGTGAGAATTCTAATATATTTGTTCTTGGTGTGGGTAAATAAAAAAAGATTAGTTAATCTTGTTTGCACCAATGGCATATGAACGAGTTCATTAACTTTTGCCAACAGTTCAGGACATTTTATTTTATTATTGACAAGTTTATACAAAAATATAGCAGAGTAAAGAAACCGTCTTCTGACCAGTTCATCAACATTGAACCTCTCTAGCAGCTTGTCATGCGGAAACCCTATTGGTGGATAGGATTTGTCCTCCTTAAATGCCATAAATTTTAAAAATCTTCTATGAATTTGTTCGATAGCTTTAATATGGACGGCGTAATTAGGATTCCATACGACAGAGCCGAACTCAAGTTTAGAACGCACAAAAGGCGTAAATAGAATTTTTAATGTGTCGATGTTGTTAAGCTCACCGGAGTTTCTAATGATAAAGCCCAGGGTTTTGTAAGCTGATGATACAATGATATTGATGTGCTGGTTAAAGGTCAGCCTATTACCAAAAATTATGCCTAGATCTTTAAATACCTCTGATTTATTTAAATGTACCTGATTTATAGCGTATTCATACTGTACAGGATTCAATTTTCTAGTGTAGGTGACTGCGTTACATTTGGCAGCGTTGAGAGGTAGGAGGTTTGAAGTACACCAGTCGTTTATTAGATCCAAGTCAGCTTGTAGTAGCAAACAGTCAGATTCATCCTTGACAGCTAGATACAATTTGAGATCATCCGCGTGTAGTAGACAATAGCAGTTTAGACCAAGTACGATGTTGTTTATAAATAAAATAAAGAATAAGGGGCCCAACACTGTCCCTTGGGGTACCCCAGAAGTACAAACAATTCTTTCAGATTTATGCCCGCGATATTGAACATATTGGTTTCTACATTTTAAGTAGGAGGAGCAGAATAGAACTAAATCTCGGTTAAAGCCGAAAGCAGAAAGCTTCCTTAGTAAAATACCGTGATCAAGTCTGTCGAACGCCTTTGAGCAGTCCGCATAAATGACATCTACCTGTCCATTGCCATCCAACTATGAGTGTAAACTATAAGATGATGGATAGCGAGACCGACTTAACAACTAGCATTTATTTTATTGCTTGCAATATGTATTTGCTAGAATATAATAATATATTTATCTAATCAATATACAATTCACCACTTTAGGTTTTTAAAATACATTGTATACTCATTATTATTCTCAGTTGGAATGTTTCGTTCAGGTATACATCAAGCAATATTTTAAATGGCAAAATCTTCAACACATACAGCATGTTTTACTTTTCATCGCTACTTTAAAGATTATAATTATAATCAGAGATAATACATAATAAATTAAGTAGGTATGTCTTAAAATGTGATTATTGTGTTGACGACAGAAATACTATACAGGGTGCGTCAACAGTGTGTTCTCCTTCGATAACCTTTGAACCGTTAGTGATACAACAATTTCTTAAATACAAAAGTTTTTTGGGTCGATAAGATCTATCATTTAAAATTATTGTGAAATCTTCAGGGTGCTTAAATTTTCTGTTACACACAAAAAATACTTTTTTTTAAATGGAACATCCTGCATATTTTGTCACCATTTTATTAAATGAAAAGAGTATTATACAGTGATATTTTGTTTTTTGGATTTGCATGCAACGTTACCAAGTTAATTAACATTGTCTGGAAATTTAAGGATTTATAAGGGTCCGTTTAATAATTTTTATTTACCTATGAAAACAAGCTGGGTAAGCAAATATTATACTATTCTTAGTTCATACTACATGCTAAGTATTAGTATCTTTTTTACATTATTTTATTTTACAGGATCTCCATGACGGCATGTCAATTAATGCGAATTTCAAATTGGAAAAACTCTGTTTTTTTAAATGGAACACACTGTATTTTTTTTGTGGTTGGATTCCTCCTTCAAATTGCTTTCTTTTTTGTATAACACTTCCTATACCTAACTGTTGAAGTTTTCGAGAAAATTAAGATTTTCTCTTTAACCTCACAATCATACTAAAAATTAATCCGCTATCGGCATCAAGAATTTATATTCAGCGTTATCCAGAACGAAGACATCCTCACCATTTTGCATTTGAAAGATTGCGAGAAAGGTTTGAATGAACTGGACATGTAAATTATGAAAAACATGAACGTACAAAACTAGCAACAAATGAAGAAAAAGTGTTTCAAGTTACATTAAGTGTCGTTGAAGATCCGCATAAAAGTAAGAGAGAAATTAATAGACAACTTGATATAAGTCAATCCTCTATAACAAGAATATTGAGTACACAAAAGTTTCATCCTTATCATATTCAACTGCTTCAGAAACTAGAGCCAAATGATTTCGAACGTAGGGTAACATTTTGTGGGTTGACACTCAATAAGATTCACCAACAGCCGCAATTTTTTGATTTCGTGCTATTCACTGATGAGGCCACATTTCACAAAAATGGTTGTGTTAATAGACATAACTTACACTACTATGATACCATGAACCCTCATTTTACGAGAACTGTAGATAATCAACACCGATGGTCACTCAATGTGTGGGCAGGAATAGTAGGTGAATACGTAATTGGACCGCATTTCTTTAATGGTCATTTGACTGGGAATATGTACTTCGATTTTTTACAAAATGTACTGGGAGGATTGTTAAACGGGTGTCCTCAAAATGTCTTAGAGAGGCTGTGGTTCCAGTACGACGGAGCTCCACCCCATTATAGTATTGCCGTAAGAAACTTTTTAAATGTTACATTTGATGACAATTGGATAGGTCAAGGAGGACCAGTTCAATGGCCACCGAGGTCGCCAGATTTGACAAAATTGGATTTTTTTTTTGTGGGGGTACATTAAAGGATTAGTGTACAAAACATCACCAACTACAAGAGAAGAAATGCAGCAAAGAATTCGACTAGCATTCGACACCATCACGCCTAACATGTTGCAAAATGTAAGTGACTCATTTCTTCATAGAGTCAGAATTTGTAATTTACAACTAGGAGGTCACGTTGAGCATATTTTGTAACTTGTTTCAATTTTTCTCTTCTATTTATTGTTTACGTTCAAAATTACACTTTTATTTTGTTATGTACATACCTTAGGTGAGGTGTAAATTTTGTCATTCAAGTTCAATAAATTTGCTCCTTTTACTAGTTCCTTTACGATTTTATAGAAAATAATTTTTCGCCTGACCGCAATTTTTGTTTTTCCAAAGCCATTCTTGATAAAATTGTATTAATTTTTACTATGATCGCAAGGTTAAAGAGAAAACCTTAATTTTTTCGAAAACTTCAACAGTTAGATATAGAAAGTGTTATACAAAAAAGAAAGCAATTTGAAGGAGAAATCCAACCACGTAAAAAAATACAGGGCGTTCCTTTTTAAAAAAACAGAGTTTTTCCCATTTCAAATTCGCATTCATTGACATGACGTCATGGACACCCTGTAAAATAGAATAATGTAAAAGAGGTACTAATACTTAGCGTGTAGTATAAACTAAGAATAGTATAATATTTGCTTACCCAGCTTGTTTTCATAGGTAAATAAAAATTATTAAACGGACTCTTATAAATCCTTAAATTTCCAGAAAATGTTAAATAACTTGGCAACGTTGCATGCAAATCCAAAAAACAAAATATCACTGTATAATACTCTTTTCATTTAATAAAATGGTGACAAAATATACAATGCGTTCCATTTAAAAAAAGTAATTTTTGTGTGTAGCAGAAAATGTAAGCACCCTGTAGATTTCACAATATATTTAAATGATAGATCTTATCGACCCAAAAAAACTTTTGTATTTAATAAATTGTTGTATCACTAACGATTCAAAGGTTATCGAAGGAGAACACACTATTGACTCACCCTGTATATTTCCTAATTTAATAGGCGAAGAATATAAAACCCTGCAAATGTTTGGAAAATTTTGAAAATACCGCAGTAAACTAATTTTATCCAAGATTTGATCTTCGTGTAAAATGATTTTAACATAATGTTTATGTTTGTATTTAAATAAAATACGTTTTTATTTTGATAAGAAAATTGATACATATTTTTAATATCATCTACGTAAGTATAGTCAGTAATAACAGCAGTTAGCAAACACTGACCTTATAATTTCAATAAAGTATCAATCATTTTATAAACTGTATTTATGCAACAACGTTGCAAATCAGTTTACAAATGAATACCTATGATACAGTGTGCCAATTTAAATCGAGGAACAGGTAGGTACTAATTATTATGAATGTTAATTGAAACTGTTGATATTTTCATACCTGTTTTGGAACAACGAGTCCAATTTAAACAAATCGCATAATCTTGACCCGATTTCGTCATTTGAGTACTAATGAATAAATTTTTGTAGCACTTCGATATTTTAAGAAACAATGAATCCCAACACTTATATACGGTTTTAGAGCTATAGGGCGTTGAAGTTTGAATAGTATTTCAGTTTTTATATTTTTTTCCCTGAAAGACGAAGAGGTACTTGTTTAAAATTTGGTCCATCTACCTTCAAGAGAATGTCTTATGGGATACTAACAAAACATTTAAATCAAATTTTTAACATGTCCCTGTGGCGGATAGCGACTTGCATCACAGCAAGTACCGAGAGCGGCGACCCCTCGCTATCCGCCACAGAGACATCGAGGATGTCCGTCGGATAGTAGCATTCAGACCATATGAGAAGTTTCATACCTCTCACCACTATTCACTTCACCATAGTTAGTATATAACTAGCAGGTTGGCCACTATCATTTGTCTGTTCCATAACCTATGGCATACTGAAGAGAACAAATAAGTTCGAAATCGATCTATGTCTGGTTAGGAATTGACAAATGATATTGGCTATCGATCTATCATGATTTGAAGGTGTAATTCAATGCAGGTCGGGGTATTTAATCACATTAGTATAGTCCACCTGGGCTAGGAGTCGCCGCTCTCGGTACTTGCTGTGATGCAAGTCGCTATCCGCCACAGAGACATCGAGGATGTCCGTCGGATAGTAGCATTCAGACCATATGAGAAGTTTCATACCTCTCATACCAGCAAAAAATTATTAAGAAAAGTTGTTCAGATATTCAGAAACAAAAAATACCCCTACAAATACTGAGTTTCATCAAAATATGCGTATTTTGATATTATTCATGAATTTTGCAATTATTTAGAAATTTATTTCTTAAGTATTAGACTTAAGCAAAGATTGCCGTGGAAACGGAAACAAAAAGTACTCAAAATCAGTTTTTTGTGTAAGAATTCTAAATCATAACCATAAATGCAACAATATTAACACAGTATTTAGGTACTTAAATGTAGCCTTTTTCAACTATACCACCATCAATAGCAATACATTTCTCAATGCGTTTTTCATTATTCCTTGCTACTCGTCGTAATTCTTGAACGTTAATTTCTTGACAAGCTTGCCTGATTCTACCACAAAGCTCTTGCCTAGTTCGGGGCCTCGTTTTGTAAACTTTATTTTTTATGATGCCCCCAAAAATAAAAATCAAGCGGGGTAATATCCGGAAAATCTAGGAGGCCATGCGATTAAAGGACTATTTCGCCCTATCCATTTTTGAGGAAGTTAACATTCAACCATCGTCAAATAATTATCGAGTTGTAAATCGATACTCCATCCAATTGAAAAAACATATCCCTTAGTACTGCCAGTGGAAAATCATCAATTACCTTCATTAATTCATTATTCCAAAAGTGTAGCAGTCTTATAGCATTTAAAGTTTGTAAGAAAAAGAAAGGGCCTATTATCCTTTCTCCTAAAATACCGCACCACACGTTCACTCTTTCAGAATACTGTCACTTACAATTGATTACCCAATGTGGGTTTTCTGTTGTCCAATACCTACAGTTTTGCGACGATACTACACTATTGGTGGTGAATGTCGCTTCATCACCAAACATAACTTTTTCCAAAAAATGTCGATCACTAAGATAATTGCCTTGAGCCCAGAAACAGTATTCAAGCCGTCTGTTATCATTACCTTCCTCCAAAGTGTCTAGAAATTTGGGTTTAAATGGCTTCAATTTGTATCGACGAAGGCACCTCCAAATTTTGTTACGAGTCAAATTCAAGTTTAATGCCATATCTCGTATGCTACTACGAGGATTGTCATTGAAAGCGTCTAAAATTATTTGGTTTATATTCTACCGATTATGCCTTTTACTTTTGGTTTTTATTACACTACCACTTTGGTTGAAAAGTCTGTTAATATTAGCAACAACTGAGTAACTAATTTGACGTAGTGGTTGTCTTACATTAAATTCTCGAGCCTACTGCTCTGGTAGAACGGTTATTTTCGCTAGTAAGTCTAATTATCTCAACTTTTTCATTGAGATTCAATCACTGTTCAGCCATTGTGCAAGAGAAGAATTTAAAAAAAACACAGGTTTGACGTTTTTTATGACACTTGCCATATTTCTTGTTTCTACGGCAATCTTTGCTTAAGTCTAATACTTAAGAATTAAATTTCTGAATAATTGCAAAATTTATGAAAAATATCAAAATATGCATATTTTAATATTTTTCATAAATTTTGGAATTATTCAGAAATTTAATTCTTAAGTATTAGACTTAAGCAAAGATTACCGTGGAAACGGAAACAAAAAGTACTCAAAATCAGTTTTTGTGTAAGAATTCTAAATCATAACCATAAATGCAACAATATTAATAAAGTATGTAAGTACTTAAATATAGCCTTTTTCCACTATACCACCATCAATAGCAATACATTTCTCAGTGCGTTTTTCGTTATTCCTTGCCACTCGTTGTAGTTCTTTAACGTTAATTTCTTGACAACTTTGCCTGATTCTATCACAAAGCTCTGGCCTAGTTCGGGGCCTCGTTTTGTAAACTTTGTTTTTTATGATGTCCCCAAAAATAAAAATCAAGCCGGGTAATATCCGGAGATCTAGGAGGCCATTCGAATAAAGGACTGTTTCGCTCTATCCATTTTTGAGGAAAGTTAACATTCAACCATCGTCAGACAATTATCGAGTTGTGAATCGATGCTCTATTCAATTGGAAAAACATATCCCTTAGCACAGCCAGTGGAAAATCATCAATTACCTCCATTAATTCATTATTCCAAAAGTGTAACAGTCTTATAGCATTTAAAGTTTGTAAAAAAAGAAAGGGCCTATTATCCTTTCTCCTAAAATACCGCACCACACGTTCACTCTTTCAGAATACTGTCGCTTACAATTGATTACCCAATGTGGGTTTTCTATTGTCCAATACCTACAGTTTCGCGACAATTCTACACCATTGGTGGTGAATGTCGCTTTATCACTAAACATAATTTTTTCCAAAAAATGTCGATCATTAAGATAATTGCCTTGAGCCCAGAAACAGTATTCAAGCCACCTTCCTCCAAGGTGTGTAGAAATTTGGATTTAAATGGCTTCAATTTGTATCGACAAAGGCACCTCCAAGTTTTGTTGTGAGTCAAATTCAAATTTAATGCATCTTGTATGTTACTACGAGGATTGCCATTGAAAGCATCTAAAATTACTTGGTCTACATTCTGCCGATTATTTGATTTTCTTTGGGTTTTTATTACACTACCACTTTGGTTGAAAATTCTGTTAATTTTAGCAACAACTGAGTAACTAATTTGACGTAGTGGATGTCTTACATTAAATTCTCGAGTTACTGCTCTGGTAGAACGGTTATTTTCGTCAGTAAGTCTAATTATCTCAACTTTTTTCATTGAAAGTCAACCACTGTTCAGCCATTGTGCAAGAGAAGAATTTAAAAAAAGCACAGGTACACGTTTGACGTTTTTTTATGACACTGTGCCGTATTTTCTTGTTTCAATGGCAATCTTTGCTTAAGTCTAATACTTCAGAATTAAACTTCTGAATAATTGCAAAATTTATGAAAAATATCAAAAGTCGCACATTTTGATGAAACTCAGTATCTATGGGTACTTTTTGATTCTGAACAACTTTTCTTAATAATTTTTTGCTGTATCTCTAACGCTAAGTAAAAGATAGAAAAATCACATTTTTAGTTGGTTGGTGTGACAATTCAAAATATATAGAACAGTTTCATAAGAGAAAAATTTGAAAGATCTCGAAGAATATATATATATATATAAAAAAAAAAAAAAAAAAAAAAAAAAAAAAAATATATATATATATATATATATATATATATATATATATATATATATATATATATATATATATATATATATATATATATATATATATATATATGTATATGGTATATACATAATATCACAAAAAAAAAGAATAACACTATTGTTCAACTCTGTATATATGTTCCGGAATAATTTCTTGTAAACGCGCAGACATAATAAAGAATGAAATTTGAGGAGAAACAAATAAAAAAAGAACGTTATTAACGGTTTTATTTACCTGAAGACATCGTCCCAATCAACAACCAATTCTTGTTGTCCGCTAGTTTTTCTAGCCTTTTCAGCGTGATGTAAACAGACCTTTGGGTAAATGCAGACATTTTCACCCAATTCTGAAACTAATCTCTTCTCGGCCTCGATCATATTGATCATTTCATCAGATGAGATAGCTCGACGTGCTCGTTTACTAGCATACGTACCTAGAAACAAAAACATTTATAACATTTTGTGCGATAGGCGATCCTACGGTAAGGACAAAGAAAATTGCATCACTCGTAACTTGATATACATTTATACGATCTCTTCTTTCAGATTACACTGATAATAATTGTTTTAAAAAGTTGTACAATTGTAAAAAATGATAACAATCTTTTTTAAAGTTGCACACATTTTTTTTATCATTTATTTAACATCAGCCTATTTCCGCTGTCAAGTTTAATCACCTACGACAGCAAAAAGCTCATCAGGCTTGTGTAAGCACTTAGTGTTGTAAAATTTCGGTGGTTTATTGATTGTTGCGAATATTCGGGAATTTTCGAGAATTTTTGAGAATATTCGAGAATATTTGAGAATATTTAATTTTTTTAGGAAAATATAGATATTTTATGAAGAATATATAAACTGGATTATATAATATATTAGGCACATCGATTAATTTAATTATGGCTTCAGTGGTGTCAAAATAATAACGTTTTATTTTAGTTAATGTAGGGGAATCACTAGAAAACTAAATATTTTCTGAATGTTATTTGTGGTATTCTCTAAAATTTCCTTTTTTTTCCTGTGGCTTACTACCACATAAATAATCCTTGGATATTTTTCCAGTATCATACTTTTAGATGACCAATAATTATCCATGTGGTAATAAGACCCAAGAAAGAAAAAGAAAAATTTAGTAGAATTCTGTTAATAAAAAAATAAAACTTTATCATTCTTTTTCATATTATTTAATATAACAAACGTTAAATCGTTTAAGTTAACAATAAGTAAACACATTTTTACATTAAAAAATAAAACAAAATAAAACAATTGTCTTATTCAGCCTCCTCAATATCTGAAAAGGATTCTATGCTCACACTTGCATTAGTATCGTGGAATGATATATTTTCATCTTCTGATGAAGTTGAATTGTCGTCGTCACCATCAGATATGTTCCTAGATACTGCTCATAGGTTAAATGTATATAGATAGTTCTATCCCATGTTAAAATTTACCACTCTAAAATTTGGACCCCAAAATTATTATATCGTTATAAACAGTGCCTTTTTACAATTGCATTTGCATTTGCTATATCAAAATTGATAATATTGTAAATATGCGTTGTTCATGTCGATATACAAATTTCATAGACCAACATTTGGAGCGATGAATATTTACCTGAGAATAGATCTCGATGTATATTCAGTCTATGCAGTGCTCTTTCTTTTGGTTGCTCGATGACTTCCTTATAAGAGCAAGTTCTTTGCTGAGTTTGAAACGCTAGCAACATTTTAATCTCAGGAAAAAGATTAATAGAAATTCTTGGCTCTTTAAGCAATTTTGTATCGTGTACAATATATAATAATTTACCTCCTCTCCCTGTAGTCAATCGATTTTTTTTCTTACAGTGCACGAAGGAGTACGTACTAAATGACCTCTCAGTAATATTAAATGCCGATGATAATATATTTTTTAACTTTCTGCTGAGAAAACTGAAAATTTTTAGAAATCGGGAAGTTATTGGTTTCACCCCAATTTTCGAAAATCGAGTTTTTGTCAGATTTCGACGTTTTGAGGTCCTAAGAAACTATTCTGACTATTCCCACGATGGTGTCTGTATGGCTGTATGTATGTGTGTGTGTGTGTGTGTATGTGTCTACGGTGTACGTAAACCTCTCATAACTTTTGAACGGCTTAACCGAACGAAACACGGTTTGCGGCACTTTAAAATTTAGATTTTCTGAGAATTAGAACCGATTCGGCCCGGTAGATTTTGAGAAATCTCAAAAATAAAATTTTCAAAATTTGTTTTTTTGGAATATCTTTTAGACTACTGAACCAATCAAGTCCAAATTCTACTCATCTCTTCTCCTTATAAAACAACGTCGATCGTCGTAAACCACATCAAAATCGGTTGACTCGTTCGAGTGATATCGATTACGAAAAATTCGCAAAGAAGTGTTTTTCTGAAATAACATTCAAAATTCCTGTCGGATCGATTTATGGTACTAAGATAACTTTTTGTACTGAAAAAACTGCGTTGAATGCCGTAAACTGCATCAAAATCGGTTAATTCGTTCAAGAGATATCGATTACGAAAAATTCGCAAAAAAAGTGTTTTTTTGAAAACATTCAATTTTTAATACACTGAACTGATTCTGCGGTTGGCTCCTTGTGAAACATCATTAAATATTTTAAATATATGAAAGAAATTTGCTTTTTAATGTTTCTAAAATATTTTATTAGAAACTCTACACGTGTTTCGGCTTTTTAGGCCTTTGTCAAGAGTACGGGAATACTGAACAGTAAAATTTGTGTTCATTGCTTATATATAACCACATCTGGTACCTACTATAAAACTATTGTAAAATATGTTTTTAAAAGTTGAATATTACTTTATTTTTAAAATCTAAATTATTTTATTTAATATATGGTGGCCGGTAAAAATTTGTTGTTCATTCGTTACATTTTTCTTATTCTTAACAGCCTTACTTATTTCTAATTGTTCTAATAGATCAAGTCTCTTTCCTTTCTTTTCCGAATGGAGTAATTTGACATTATTTACATCTATAAAATGACTGTTTTCTATACAATGTGTTGACATGCCCGTACTATATACATTGTTTACAATAAATTTCCTGTGTTCCTCGAATCGCTTTTTTTACATTTCGTCCAGTTTGTCCAATGTATATAGCATCACAGTCACTACATTTTAACTCATATACTCCTGTTTTTTGTAGCTTTTCAGTTTTGTCTTTATTATTAATTAACATTTTACCTAAATTATTTTTATTTACTGAAATTGTTCTACATCCCAGTTTATTCAGTTTAATACTAACTCTATTGCTGATCTTAGGCCTATAATTAATACATTTATATCTCTTATTGTATTCCTGAGAAGAAGCGGCATAAAACTCTTTACGTAAATTTTTCTTTTGATGTTTTTTATTAGTTTATCAATTAGGTTTTCTTTATAGCCATTGTTTGTCGCAATTTCTTTGATTACGTTAACTTCTTTTTTTAAAATTCTCTTCGCTTAATGGAAGTGTTAATAGACGGTGTATGTAGCTGTGGAATGGTGCCATTTTTATTTGCAATGATTGTTTAGATTTACAATGAATTATTGTATCTGTGCAAGTAGGTTTACGATAAATGTCAAACTCTAAGCTATTATTAATATTTTTTATATTAATGTCTAAAAAGTTTAAACCCTCGTCATTTTCCATTTCTAATGTGAATTGAATTTTCTGATTAAGTGAATTTAGAAAACCTAAGAATTTATTTAACTGCCTTTCCGTACCTTTCCAAATGCAAAACACATCATCTACGTAACGGGTTCAGAAAAATATATTTTCAATTAAAACGTTTTTTGTATTAAAGAGTACATTTTCAAAATCGGACATAAAAATTTCAGCTAGTAAGGGAGATATGGGTGAACCCATTGGTAATCCGTCTAATAATTTATAAATTTCCCCGTTAAATTTAAAATAATTTTGGTTAATACAATTTTTAATCAATAAATTTAGTTGGGTTTTGATGTCACTGTCAATATTGGAGTTATTTATAAGTTTGTCTATTATTTTAAATAATGTCTGCAACGGGATTGATGTAAAAAGACTTTTTACGTCGAACGAAACTAATTTTGCGTTACTAGGAAGTGTGAGATTTTTTACTTTTTCTATAAATTGAAAAGAATTTTTAATAGAATACTTAGATTTGAAGCTTGTGAGGGAAGGCAATAAGATATTTAATTCCTTGCAAAGTTTAAATGTTGGGGCGTTTACGTAGGATACGACTGGTCTAATGGTTATATTTTCTTTATGAATTTTCGGAAGTCCATAAAATAATGGCGGTGACGGATTCATTATTTTGAATTTATATATTTGATCTGGTGGGATAATTGATGCACATTGTTTATTAGTTGGGTCATGATTTAATTTTATTATTTCATTTGTGTTTAAAATTGAAAATATTTTTGTGTTATACTCATTTTCCGTTAAAATTATTACTATGTTACCTTTGTCAGCTTTGCAAAGAATTAAATTGTTATCTTGAATTTTCTTTTTTATACTTTTTACACTTGCTATTTCTGTTTTATTATTTTTACATGATTCTATGTTATTGAATAAATTTACAATGCTAAGTTTGTCCTCAATCTGAATATTACTTAAAGAGTTTAAGGCCAATTCTCTACTTACTGCAAGTAATTCTACTTCTTGTTTATTATACACATTAGGCGAATATTTTAAGCCTTTCTCTAATAAATTAGTTTCATTACGGAGAGCTCAAAAATAAACTAATACATATGTTTTTGAGCGCTTTAAGCTCGAAAATAGCGGGAAGTTTCAGGGATGACCTGCAGGGTCAACCGATTTTCAAATTTTTTTAATAAAATATGGACATATTTAAAAAAATTTTGTTATTATTATAATAAATACATACAATACTTTATTATTATTAGTATTAACTAGTATACTTTCAGTTTTTGATATTGTATCTAAACAAAAGATACTTAAATTATTTAGTATCCAATATCAATAAAATGTATCGATACTTTAAATGTATATTAGACACCGTTAAAATATCTGCGTTACTTATTTTAGCTTATTTCTAATCCTTTCCCTATCATTCGAGGTCAAGGCACTCATTAAATATTAAAAAATTAGGTAAAATAAAGCTTCTCTTGGTTCATATTGACGCATTAGCCATATGTTTATTATACATTAACAATATTCCAAAAATATATCGCAACATTCAACTCAAAACCACTAATTATAATAGCAAAACTTTCAAATATCCACTTTCATGTAGTATTTATTATCTCATGAGATCAAAATGATCAAAATAACGAAGTAGAAAGCATAACTACTAATAAGTACTACTGTAGAATGAGAACTGTAATGATAATTAAAACTGATTTAACCAAAACAGATAGTTTTATGTAATTATGTAAATATAGGTAAGTCTAGTCTTGCTAACTATATACTAATACTTGTAATAGATGAGACATTTATCATCATGCAGGCTACCGTTTTTACACAAATTTTCAAGTTCATAAGTTCAAGGTAGTTTAAACGAGGATTTTCAGGATGATGAACTGGATACTTTGAAATTTGTATAGAACGTGGTAGTCAAGTAGTCAACTGTATTTATACAATAATTGCAGAAGTAAATACTTAATTTTATTTTGCAATTTTAATATTTCTAATTTTTACAGTCGCTATAATGGGACAAACCTGTACACCTATATTGTCAATAATTACTTATTTGAAAAACAAAACTAAACCAAGACGAATAGTTCAAAGTTGAAAATTAACTCCTGAAATTTAAAGTAATAAAAAAAATAAAGAAGTGGCTTAATACCCAACGAAGGTGCGAGGAAAAACCCTTCTTTCCTTTTCAATAATACGGGACAGGTTTGAACAATACTTGTTCGACACTGCAAATATGTAATAATTCTATATTGTTGAATATGTGACACTTAAAAAAGGTTTGCCTCCCCAAAAGAAACAATTATGCAGCACACGTGTTTCGGAGTTATTGCCGCCCTCATCAGCGTAGCGTAGCTAAGGAATTGGATCTAGGATGGAATAGATCAGGAACAAGAACTAAAATAAGGCTGGAAAGTTCTTATTCCTGATCTATTCCATCCTAGATCCAATTCCTTAGCTACGCTACGCTGATGAGGGGCAATAACTCCGAAACACGTGTCCGTAGCTGCATAATTGTTTCTTTTTGGGGGATATGGCACTAAACCTTCTTTGTTTTATTTTGAACCCCAATAAATCTATCTTGTTTTATTTGTATGTGCCAGGTGGAAATGAGCAGTACACATAGGGCTCTGTGTGTTGACTGTGCTCATCAAGGCCTCATATGGAACATAAAGACACTAATTAAGTACTGTGTACTGTACTTTCCAGCCTTATTTTAGTTCTTGTTCCTGATCTATTCCATCCTAGATCCAATTCCTTAGCTACGATACACTGATGAGGGGCAATAACTCCGAAACACGTGTCCGTAGCTGCATAATTGTTTCTTTTTGGGGGATATGGCACTAAACCTTCTTTGTTTTATTTTGAACCCCAATAAATCTATCTTGTAAAGAATATTCTTCTGATGAAAGGGCAAATACGTGAATTTTGGTATAATGTTTAGAAAAATCTAATCCTTACATTTTTAAGAGTAGATTTTCTCTAAATCTGAATGTTTTTTTCGATAAAAGAAATCTGAATGTTTATTTTTAACAGTATCTCGCTGGTATTTCACTTGTGACAAATTTTGAAAGATGTATTTCATATATTTATAGAGGAAAAACACCCATAAACCCCCATATGTCTTCTGTTTTTAAAGATAAAAATTTATCTTCAAATCCGGTACATTTAATAAGATATAGGATCGCTATTTTTGGCAAAGTAACCATTGCATCTTCAATTCATGTTTAATACAAGAAACTTATTCTTCAATAAATGGACCTGATGGACAGTCGTTGATCCGTAGCAGCACACCATTAATTTGACACATACATGTTACTGTGCACTGAAACGGTACCTAATGGTGACAATTTTTAAGACGCCATTATCATTCAGAAGTTCTCTAAACAGATTCGGTAACTCCACAACGTTGACGCCTTTGTTCTTCATTTCACACTTTCCAATATCGCATTTCTGTTACGACTATCCGCAATTTTTCAATAAAAAATATATATATCAGCTTCTCGTAATTCTACTTTTTTTAAATAGTTACTGATACATAATGGAACAACTTCATGAAGAATTTTCTGACCATTGGAGTCGTAATAATCCCAACACCACTGTCCTAAATAGGTGGCAATATTTGGTATGAGGAAATGTCTGGTGTACTATTGCTTAACATTGACGTAGTTTTTCACGAAACACCAAAACACTATATACTGCACTCGACGCGCGTTTCGCCAACCAAGTTGGCATCATCTGGAGATAATTAAAACTAAACTTATGCTAATAATCTACCCTTTATACCTAAACTAATGTCACGGTTCACCGAACCGTCACGATTTGGTGAACCATGACCCACTAACCAATAAAACGAGCTATTTGGGATAGGCCCTGTCACTATTCATACTATTTTTACAATTTATGATTTCCAAGCTTTCAAATGCATCCAGCTATCTAGTATTTGTTACATTTCTAATTAATCTTAAATTGCTATTATCTATTTTATGGTTGTTCTCAAACGCATGTTGGGCTACACTCGACTTATCTGTTCTACCATATTTGAGATGGGCCATATGCTCTTTGAATCTGGTTTGAATTGATCATCTAGTCTGTCCAACATATTTTTTATTACAGTCCTTACAGCTAATTTCGTAAATCCCCGACTTTTCGTTTGTTTCAATTTTATCTTTTGGATTGCCTAAAAGTTGTTATAGTTTGTTTTCCGATGAATGAACCACTGTCATACCTACATCTTTAAAAATCTTACCAACACCACGGATGAATCGAAGATCGAATGGAATCGATAAAAATTTTGGATTTTCTCTTTCATTTTGAAAGGTCGAGGAATTTCGAAGCGACTCTTTGAACTTTCGTTTCCTAATCATGTTATCAATTAAACTTACAGAATATCCATTAATCGCAGCTATATCCTTAATCAATGCCTTTTCTTTTTTGAACCTCTCCTTATTGAGGGGGAAGCTTAATGGACGACGGACTAGAAAATTAAAACTCGCCATTTTGTGTTGAGCACAATGGTGAGAGTCCTTAGGGATATATCTTAGAGTACTGGTATCTTTTCTGTAGATGTCAAATTCTACCTTATTTTCACTATTTCTAAATATTGCTTGTCATATAATAACAAGTTTATATTTTTTTTCCACAAATTTAAATCAACATAATTACATGGACACGATGGAATTTTTTTTCCGTGAGGCATTGCTACAATTACCTCGCACTATCGTGATATACTTTGAATAGATGATTGCCCGTCACATTCTTCACGCGTTGTTACTAACTGGTTGAATAATAATTTTGGCGTTAAATGGACTGGCCCAGGCAAAGGTCCAACTTTATGGCTTCCAAGAAGTCCTGACTTAGCAAGTCGAAATTTTTATTTATAGGAACGTTTACAACAAATTGTTTAAAGTAAACCATTAGAGATCATTTGAAATTTAAAAAAACCCTAATTAAGAGTTTTAAGGAACTGCTTACACGGATTGAATCGTGTGCACAAAATGGTAGGGAATTAACTCAGCGAACTTTTATGTGATTTTTATAAAAAATTTGTTTTTATAAGACGTCCTATATTAACAACAATTTTTCAGTGGGTGTTCGTCCATTGGAGTTTCAGTAACTGACGAGCAAAATATTTTATTCCTTTGACATTTACTAAACCAAAAATTTACTGTAGCATAATTTTCACATTATTGACTTTTTTGGACACCCTATATAAATATTATTTATGATAATGGATTTGCAATTATAGTAAAAGCGAAACATTTTATAAACAGTGACTTTTTTTAATAATAGCAAAATGAAAAAAATGTTGTTGTTCCTCTTAACAGGGGACATCTGTATATTCACATGTTATCATGAAAAAAAAATTGAAAACAACATATATAATAGCGTAACCTATATATTGAAATTATGTTTTAATTCAAATCTGAAAATTATAATCATTTGTAAATATTAACCTTTTAAATATGCAAGTGAAATGCCGACTAGATTGTTGCTTCTACACTCGATGGACATTTCACAAATTACATGTAAATAGAGTGGAATTCGTCAAGGTTATTATATAAAAAAGAAAATTAATATTTCACTATTGGTCTTTGTTAAATAAGTACTTGGACGATTTGATATAATCTAAAATTTCCCAAGAATATTATTTACCTAAATATCTGACATCTTAACATGCTATAATCTAAAGTACTTACTCGGGTTTAAAGAATATGCCAATTTTTTTGACAAAATTCGACAGTCTAACAGCTATTATAATCACTGGAAATCCTACCAATTCGACTGGCAACTCAATAATAGGTTCCTGTGCAGCAGTAAGCGTAGGCTGATCCAGAAAAATTGTAGCGTATAAACACATACAAATAAAAAACAGTAACCCGCGTATTTTCATTTTGGAACAAATTGTAAAAACTGTTTTTAAGACAAGGTGAAACGAACCAAGTGATCTAACATGCAGTCGAAGTAAACCATTAAGAGTGAAAGTGACCACCACTCCTATCGTTGATATTTGTAGAAGGCAACACGTAAGCCTTTTAGTTAGATACATTAAAAATTCTTAAGATGTAAATATTATAATAAAATTGAAAGTAATAAGCGACACAATAATCGTTATTGTCAAAAGGTCGGCGCGGAATTTAAAGTACAATATTGCTAAATGGGTTTCTAATATTAAATAATACTCCTTTTGTATGCAGATTATTTATTACAGAAGAAAAACTATGTCACTGGCCACATTAAAAAAAATTATTAATCAATAAAAATTAATAACTATTAATATGTACTGAACTACTACAAGCTAGAATTTAATGAAAATATTTGTCTAGACATTTTAATAAATATTTGAATTCAGGTTACTTTTCCCCTAAAACGTAGAAAATTGAACGCTGGTTTTCCAGAAAACACCAAAACATCATATACTGCACCCGACGCGCGTTTCACCAACCAAATTGGCATCATCTGGAGATGATTAAAACAGTTTTAATTACCTCCAGATGATGCCAACTTGATTGCCGAAAAGCCCGTCGAATACAGTATATGGTGTTTTGTGTAAAACGACGTCAGTGTTTGCTTCACATCAAAGGTTCCAGCTCACTTCAGGAAAATATAGATGAAAAAGATAAAAAGCAGTCATTTGCAAAATGCCAACATTTTGCACAATAACAAAATAATATTCACCTTGACAGTCTATTGTTAGACCTTTTTTTTATTCGTTTATCTAACGTTCGCCTGTTTCCGCTACTAAAGCCAACACCGACGCCAGCGAACTGCCCCCTTAAAATTTTGCTAAACCACTTCTCTATCGAAGAGTATGGATCTTTTACGTGTCTAACATCTTAAAGATAAGAGACCATCTGCTTTATATCCCCTCCAAAGTATATCCGACGGTATATCGCCCTTCAAGGCTTTCGAATTTATGTTCCTGAAAATTCCTGAAAATACTGAAAAATCTCAAATATTCGGTAATTCTGTTCTGACACAGGCTTTGGTAGTCGGCTATAATTTTGACCGCAAAGGACATGGCACAAGATCCTGGGTTTCAGTAGATTTTTCTGAAATTTTTTGTACAATATATTATGACCCAGGATGACACTTGTATATGCGTGAAAATTTTGTGAGCCTACAGGGTATACCAGAAAACAGGTCCGAAGATTCTTTCTTTTTGTAAAGTTTAAAAATATTATTTTTCTCTTTGGATATGAATATCCTTTAAAAAATCGATTAGTATAAGGATTTTGAAGTATATATTTATTTAACGAAGTATGCTTATGAGTAAAGCTGGCCGAGGTCACCTGGCCGACAGAGCCGTCATATGACTCATATGTTTACATCATATCATAATACTTGAATAAGTACAATAAATGGAAATAAATTTTAACAATTATGTTACATTTTATAAAAATTTGTATAAACTCACCCTTTTAAGCAGATTTATGAAGTAGTTTGGTTGTCATCACAAAGTGGGGAAGATCTATAGTATAATAGTATCAGGTATGTTTCTACAGCTGTCTCCGTCAGCGATGTTCGCTTTGGTGAAAAAATATGTTTGTATTTTGAAAATGACCGTTCGACATCTACGGATGTAATACAGGCATAAGTAAAACAATCTGTGAACTCACTTAACGAAGTTGTAGATGCACCATCACAAATTTCTCTTAATTTGCTAAAATCAGGATCTTTCTGTAATACACTCTCGAATTTTTCACTAACGCGATTATTTTTTGCATCATTTATAGCCTGTAGCTGTTTATTTACGTCGTCCACTATTTGCAGTGATTCCACTAACGACAACAAACTATTTTGCAATTTTTCTATTGCGTCGTGTAGTCCTCTATAATTGTTATTAATAGTTTTTAAATCTGTTTCAAGGGAAACGTCTTGAATGCTTGTCTGGCTTTCCCTAATAGCTGCAGCCTCGTTAGGGTTGAACTGTAGTATCACAGCTTTTATTTGTTGAAAATATTTAGCATAATAAAAAGTCGCTTTCAACCACGTTCCCCAACGTGTAAGAATCGGCTCTGGTGGTTCAGGGATACCAGGACACTGTCTGTGTAATGCTCGAAGCCGTTTAGGAGATTTGAGAAAAACTTTTTTTGTATTTGCTATTAATGCATCTACCTCTGGAAAATATTTTCGAATCGTTTCTGCCACAAGATGTGACGCATGCACTTTACACGTAACATGTAAAAACCTACAATTGTCTCTTTGAGGAAAACGGCCTACCACGCGCATTGTCACGGCACCATCAGTCACAAACATCAATACTTGCCTTGTTGAAAGTTCAAATTTTTCGAATGTCTCCAACACCACACGCGTAATTATTTCGCCAGTACACGCAGTTAGTCTTTTATTAGCTAGTAAAAGTGGAAACGTAGGTTTAAGAGGGTCCATTACACGTACTATAATATTTAAAATAGAATTTTTTTTACAATCTGTCGTCTCGTCAATACATAACCAGAGCCGTGTATTTTTTAATCCACATTTAATCCTATTTACAATGTCTTCACGAACAGCTGGAATATATCTACGTAACGATGTACGACTTGGTTAGTTCACCTGGGGATTGTATTTATTCCAAAACTCCCGAAATGGTTGTTTATCCAGTATGTGTAGCGGAATATTACAGGCTATTAACATTAACAATAAATCAAACATAAACTGAGTTGTCAAAGGCATGCCATTTTTTTTATTTTGATGTTGCACGGTATTGATATGACGACGACAATCTGTTTTGTGCCAGCACATTAAGTCTTGATTGCAAACTTTACAAATTATTTTGCATCCGTCATAGAATAAATCCGGAAATTCACCGATAAATTTATTCACTGTGTCCGCGTACGGTCGTTTTTACCCTTTGGCGCGTTTGACATTATGTATAATTTATAGGTACAACCTCACGCATTAACCTTTCAAATAAGACTGCAGCGTAAATCACTTCTAAATCGGCACGTGTGACGCCAGCGCAAGACCGTGGCTGTACTCCAGCCACCTCGGCCAGCTTTACTTCTGAGAAATGAATTCTAATTCTTAAGTACTCGTAAGCTGTCCACGATATCTAATTTGCATCGGGTGGCTATGCGCTAGACACTTAGTCGAAATGGACTACATCCATTTAGCCCACAAAAATTTAAAATTTTATGTTATAGTGACAGATAATTTCTAGTTAATTTTTGAAAACAATTGATTCAACCAGATTTCTTAAAAAATATCTCTGGAACGATGGTACTATATTTACTCACGAGAATATCATAAATATGCACAATCTTCACCCCTGATCTAATAAAAATCCTCATTCAATACGGAAAAATAATGATGAATTTATTCGCACGTTATGCCTACACGTTTCCTATCAAGCCAAAAAGTGGGACATAGGGTCGACTAATTTATATATTTAAAACAAATTCCTCTACCTTTAAACCGGGTAATGCAAATTGTGTCTCATTTGTTCCACACCATTGCGCATTATAATTTAATTTAGAATTGTTACTTAACTATATATGGGAAATAATAAAAAACCGTATTGACCATAAAGTCTCCTACGTAGGATGCTTTTGACATGAAAAGTAAACTATGTAAATAATGGCCCATACTTTAGTTTGAATATTGGCTGGAATAGAAGAGATGATATTGTACAACACGCTTGACCAACACTTTGTGCTATAGGAATAAAGTAATACCTCTAATGGTCGCATGGGTTAAGGTGTACAATCAATTGTTTGACATTCAGCAAGTGCATTTACTTCTAGAGAAAAGACAGCAGTAATTTTATTTAATAACAGAATGAGTGAAACATGGAAAATGCGTTTTTAAAGTACCTCAGTTTTCATAATTTTATACCAGTAAGTTATTCAGCAATAATCGAATACAGGGTTCGGCAAAATGTATTGATAATTTCACACATTTTATAAAAATTTATTGATTTAAATTACAAAACAAATAAATACATATTTATGAACGTTAAGAATAGGAGTTTTATATTTTGAAAATGATGTGCCGTAAATAACTTCCATCCTCAATACACTTTTCTATACGCATTACTAAATTTTGCATAACAGATTATGACTTGGAATAGCATTTACTTAATATATTTTGTTTCCCTTCATCCTTTTAGATTTCTGGGTTTATTTGTACACACTCCACTCTTTAAATAACTCCAGAGAAATAAATCTGGAACTGAAATTTAAAAAATTATAAGCATTTTTTATTACTTATCTAATTTTCACTTTATTTGTTATTTTACAACTAGTTTCATCCTATTCGGGCATTTTCAAGTAAACTAGCCAAAGCAAGCAATAAACCAATTTAAAAAAACATTAAATTTTATCCAAGATTCGTCAACCTATCTGATACAAATATCACTAGTACTGAAGAGAACCTCTTAAATTTAGGCCCAAAGTTCACACCGCAACCACAAAACATACAAAAACAAAAAGAAATATTAGGTTTACATGCAGAACTAGCTATAACAAACAACAATAAAACCATTATGAAATCCCAAAGCGTAAAACATCAAATAGCACAGAAAATAAACAAGTCCACAGAAACGACTAGCCCCTCAGATACAGTCACAATAAAAGTTATCCAAGAAAAAATACATCACAAAAAACTCATTTTAACAAAAGCAGATAAAGGCAATACTACAGTTATTCCCCAAGAAACAGAATATATCAATAAAATTGAGAAATTTCTAGATGAACAAAATTTACAAAAATCAACCCAAGATCCTACGAACAAATTTGCAAAAGAAACGAAGTCCTTAATACAAAGTTTTGAATATTTGTGCCACTCCGAATTTGAAAAAAGAAGACTTACACATATGAACTGTGAAGCCCCAAAGTTGTATGGCTTAGTTAAATTACACAAAGAAAATAAAACTATTAGATCAGTGGTCTCCTACACAAATGCACCGACACGTAAGTTATCTGAATACTTAATAACGAGTTTAAATCTATTACAAAATTTAAGCCCAAAAATACAATTCATAACTCTTTAGACTTAACAGCAATATTAAACAGCCTAAATATTGACCGGAACTCAATAAAATTAGTATCGTTTGATGTGTCGAATATGTTTCCTAATATCCCCCCTTTCGAATGTCTTCCTTTAATTTCAAATATAGTAGAAAAATGCAAAATTATCCCAAAATTAAAAAATGAAATACTGCAAACATTCAAGTTGTGTTTAGATCAAAATTATTTTCAATTTAATGAGGACATCTTTATACAAAAAACAGGGCTCCCTATGGGTTCGCCACTTAGCCCCCCTTTTATCCGATATATTCATGGATAATCTTGAAAAAACTATATTGGATTCTCCAGATTCTCCAATATCAAAAAAACATATTATCTTTTGGTACAGGCACGTTGATGACATCTTAATAGGTTTTAAAGGGACAGACAGACAATTAAAAATATTCTTCGATTTTATCAATAACAAACATAATAATATTTCTTTTACCTTAGAAACAGAGAACGATAATAAATCAATAAACTTACTCGACTTAACTATAAAAAGACATAAAACATCATTTTCCTATAATATTTACTGCAAACCAACTTTTACAGACGCCACTATACCCTTTTATATCCTATAACCCTCTCTCCCACAAATTAGCCGCATATCAATCTTTGACACACCGAGCCTTCAGCTTACCTCTATCTGAGACACATTTAAAAGAAGAATTAGACACAATAAGACTTATACCACATAATAACGGGTACCCTCAAAATATAATCAACAATCTAATCTACAAAAAACAAAATAAGTCCCTCTTGAAAGAACTTTATCCCACTATTAACGAGAAAAAAGTTCAAACATACATTTCATTACCATATTCAGGTCAACTCTCTTATTCAATTAGCAATATTTTTTCCAAATTTAATACTAAAACATCTTTTAGTTCTAACAAAAATATAGGCAGATATCTTTTCAATGAAAAACAAAAAACTGATATCTCTAAAAAATGTGGTGTATATCGGTTAGATTGCCCAGAATGTAACGCCCCATATGTAGGTCAAACAGGTAGATCGTTCGCAGTAAGATATAGAGAACATATTCACACACAAAACCAACATTCCAACTTTTATAAACACCTAACAGATTCTGGTCATACAATAACTGATGGCCATCAATCTAAAATATTACATATTTGTGAGAAAAGTAAAAAACTTAATTTATTAGAAATTAATAAATTAAATAGGAATAAAAATTACAACATATTAAACGAACAAATAGATTTAAATAATTCTCCATTATTAAACTTATTCAGATAACCTGCTGCTAATAAAAATTACACCATAATATAATTTACTATCTTGAAAAAACCCCTACATTTAAAGACATAACATCTGTACAAATTTGAATAATATTATCAACCATAAAGTGACCCATCCTTCTATTCAGTTCAGTTTATATTTAAATGAAAGTAAAATCTGTGTATAGTTTAGTTTACTTGAAAATGTCCGAATAGGATGCAACTAGTTGTAAAATAACAAATAAAGTAAAAATTAGACAAGTAATAAAAAGTGTTTATAATTTTTTAAATCAAAATGGATTTTCACAAAGTAAATTCATCTTCAATCAACTTTCTGGAACTAAAATATCGGGAGCCATTGGGAGTCAAAGGCGGGTACCATTTCTTAAAATTAGCCTATTGGCAAACAACTTCTGAAAATTGTCCATACTGTTTCTCACAGTATATCTAGTTGCACTATCTTGTTGAAATCAATATTGCTTCACATCTTCTTGGATTTGTGGTAAGAAGAATGTCTGTAGACATTTCGTAAAGCGTGCGGTAGTAACTGCTATACCGTCTTCAAAAAAATAAGGTCCAATGATCCTAGAAGATGAAATGATACGCCAAACTGTTACTTTAGGTCTAGGTAAAAGTCCTTGGTGAATTTTGAGGGGATTATTGTGAACCCGGTAATGGAAATATTGTATATTTACTTTATGAACAGATAATTTTCAATCTTGCAATTATTACGAAGATTCATGAAATTTAAGTCTTATCTTAAATGTTTAACTCAAACTAGATATTTTATTCTGATGGAAATTTTTTTAAGTAGAGCTCATTCAAAGTTCTAAACGAAACCAGTTGAGCCCCAACATTTAAAGAATTAGGTTTCTTAGATTAGAATTTGCCACTTGTCAATTTTTTACTTATTAGTGGAGTTTGTTCATTAGGTACACCTTATTTATTATATTTATTAAACTTAAACTTCAACTTCTTTTTTTGTATTACATGGTTTTATTTTTTTTACTGTAATCATAATCGTAGTTGTAGGATTATTACTTTCACAATCGTAATCGTAATCGGTGTGATTAAAACCGGTGGCATTTATTTATTTATTTTGGTTATTGCATATACATATGTTTATAAAAAACCTATAATAAAATACATTTAAGCCATACCATTAAAATCAAAAAAACAAAAGCAGCCATGGTTTACTGATAACATCAAATTACTCACTAGTTTACGTGATAAGGCTTTTAAGAAATATGATAAAACAAAAAGTATAGAACATCGGGAATATTATAAAACATTGAGAAATCAAACAAATATTGCTATACGGAACGAGAAAAAATGTTACTTACAACATATAGTAGACAACAATAATTCTAGAAAGGCTTTGTGGAAAAAAATATCTGAGTTGAATGTATACAACAAATCGAATAAGAAAAGAGATTTACCAGACACCTTAAATATACCAGATGATATCAATAATTATTTCCTGCAGCAAGGAACATCTAACTTTACTCTAGATAATGACCTAGTACATTTCTATGATTCTAATTTAAAAACTGAATTTGATTCGCTATTCACATTTAAAACAGTATCTGAAAATGTTGTTTATAATTTGAAAAATCTAAAGCTACAGGTGCAGATATGATTAATATCGACATGTTACTTCTTTGTTGTCCACATATTTTGCCATATATCTCCGATATTATAAATGTATGTCTTAATAAACACGTTTTCCCTGATGCTTGGAAAGTATCTAAAGTAATACCTATACCTAAATGTCATAATCCAAATGGTTTTAATGAACTCCATCCTATAAGTTTCCTTTCTGTTTTATCCAAAATTATTGAAAAAATTATGAAGTTGCAAATACGGAATCACCTTAACAAACATAGCATTTTATCTATAAACCAGTCAGGATTCAGGAGTGGATATAGTTGCACCTCGGCTCTGTTAGAAATAACTGATGACATCATAACTGCAACAGATCAAGGGAAAACAACTGCGTTGGTCCTTATCGATTACTCCAAAGCATTTGATACAATTAATCATCAGTTACTGTCCTCAATTTTCCATTTTATCAGCTTTTCTCAAAACTCAGTAACTTTGATAAAAAATTACCTTTCAAACCGAATACAATTTGTATAAAACACGAAAGGCAAGTCCAATTATGGTAATATATCCTGTGGAGTCCCACAAGGATCTATTTTAGGACCCTTGCTGTTTTGTATTTACACCTGCAATATGAACAATGTTCTACAAAATTGTACAGCACACATGTACGCTGATGACACTCAGATTTATTATTCATTTAATCACACGGATATAGATAATGCCAAACCTAAAATAAATAATGATTTAAATGGATTAGCAGTGGCGTCCCAGCTTCACAATTTGCAAATAAACCCAATCAAATCAAATGTGTTAGTTTTTGGTAAAAATCGGGATTCGTTGGAAGCAGATCTTAGAATTTCAATAAACAATAATATACTAATACCTACTAATGCAGCAAAAAATCTAGGTGTGGAATTCGAGGCAGATCTGTGTTTTAAAAAACACATTTCAAAATGTATACAAAGAGCTTATTTAAATCTAAAAATGTTATACCCACATCGTCACTTGCTTTCTAAATCATTGAAAATTAAATTAACTAACACTTTAGTGTTATCACATTTTAATTATTGCGACGTTTTATATGACCCTTGTCTACATAAAATGAATATGGATAGAGTAGAAAAAGTACTGAAATCGTGTCTTAGGTTCATATATGATATCAGTAAATATGAAAGAATATCTCACAAATTAAAAGAGACAAACTGGCTAACCATGGCTGGTAGAAGAAAACTTAATTCTCTTGTACTTTTTCATAAAATTATTCATAACAAAATTCCCCCTTATCTATATAGCAAAATAAGATTTCGCTCGGATATACATATCTTAAATTTAAGACATAAAGGATTACTCTCGCCACCTTCCTACAAAACTGCTATTTAGCAGCGGTCTTTCTCATTTAACATTTACAAATTATATAATTCACTACCCTCTGTCTACAAACTCAATGTAAAAAACGTATCTTATGACACAGTAATAACTACATTTCTAATACTTAGGTAGATACCTATATTGTAATATTTGTCCCTCACATACAATTTTTTTTTTTTAATTTATTGTTTTCTTAATTTATTGTTTTTTAATTTAATGGTTTTTTTTCTTTTTTATTTTTATATACATGTATTATTATACTTAATGTCGAGGCTAGAACTAAGATCAGCAGTCTCTCTCTGAGGGACATGTTGTTTCTAGTCTCTTTTGCAGATTATATATTAATGATTTTTGTTTTTTTTTTTAATTGTTTTTCTATTTTTGAGTTGTAAAATATGTAACATTTTATATTAATAGTCTGCAAATAAATATAATATTATATATATTATTATTATTTGTTTCCAATAAAATCATGAATCTATATCGAGTTATTTTAACATACATATAAGCGGAATTAGTTTATGACTAGGAAATTAAGGCAAGGAAGTAAATGACTGGTATATGTTAAGTAACTCTCGAATGTGACCGTAATGTTGAATTGTGCATGAACCTCATTGTGTACGCGCTCTTTTAGTGTCCTTTGTTGCACAATCAAGTTTAGCTAGAATATAAATTTCTACCAATATAAACGCCTTCTGAAGAACATTACATATCCTCCTTACAAATTTAAGTATGTAAAATCCATAACTCTTATAAAAATTACTACTGTTAGCACTTTAACGGACGAAATATGTCCGTAAAATTTACAATATGGCCTTAAATAGTAGGTTACTTTACAAATAACACAATGAATTACATTCCCAATAAGCTCCAAGACTTATATTATAACATGTCAGAACATATCCAAGTGTTTTTGTACTTATATTGCTTATTTAAGGTCAGAGTTACAACCTTTTGTTTTCCGAAAACCTCTATATAAAAAATAACTGTTACAATTTATTGCATAACTGTTCACCATCACATTTTTCTCATAACATTAAAACGTCACTAAGACACATTCCCAAGCGGAATATAAATTATGATAGTTTTTAGTAGTACTGTATAATTTACTAGCATAAAAAATCCATCGTCAAAATTCTCATATTGTATTTAATTAACATGACATACAAGGTGTTTGATAGAGTTAAACAAACTGTTATGTTAACGAAGAACAGGAGGTGCAATAAATGCAGGAAGAGTGAAGAAAGTACCCACTAGTCAGAGAACATTCAGAGAAAGGAACTCAGTGACAACATAATTGGGCAATGATTTCAATAACTTTGTTGTGCGTGGATTGAATATCTGGCAAGTGGTATACGACAGTTATGGAACTTTAGGGTAAAGGAATAAGATCTCCCTACTGTCATAAGTTGTTAATGATGCTATGAGTGAAAAGAACGATAAAAAACTGATATCACAAACGACGACGTTCAAAATAGGTAAATGGACTCATAAAAGCTGAGTCACCGACCATTCCTCTGGCCGACACAATTTTTGTAGGGTAGTTCACACTACTGGTTTTATATTGTTAATACCTCCATATTAAATGAAAAAATATCCAATAAGTTCTAATCCGTACCATTTTTGTGTGAACACAATAGACCCAATATTACCAGGTAATAAATTTTATGATGGGTCGGTAATTTTAGTATCAGTATCAGTTTTGTTTTGATCTCCCAAGTGCCCATTTATGTCTGTTAGAAAGTGTTTTCGTTTGTCTGCATAACTCTGTTACGACAAAAATAACCAGTCCTTGGACCCTTTGTAAGTAGATGAAAATTTACAGGTACATTATTGACCAGGTAATTTACCCTCCGTCAAAACGAAACTATGGATAAATAGCTAGTTGAGAATTTATGATTTTTTGAAAATTTTTAAGGAATTGTTTTTATCCTTTGGGCCTTTTACAAGTCGATGAAAATTGACAGGTACATCACTGACGAGTTAATTTACCCTCCGTCAAAATGAAATTATAGATAAATAGTTAGTTGAGAATTTACAATTTTTTGAAAATTTTAAAGGATTGTTTTAACCCCTTGAACCCTTTGCAACTCGATGAAAACTTACAGGTAGTTGCTGATAAGTTAATTTACCCACCATCAAAACAAAATTATGGACAAATAGCCGGTTGAGAAGTTACAATTTTTTGAAAATTTTAAGATTGTTTCAACCCCTTGGACCCTTTGTAAGTAGATGAAAATTTACAGGTACATTACTGACGAGTTAATTTACCCTCCATCAAAATGAAATTATAGATAAATAGCTAGTTGAGAATTTACAATTTTTTTAAAATTTTAAAGGATTGTTTTAACCCCTTGAATCCCTTGCAACTCGATGAAAACTTACAGGTAGTTGCTGATAAGTTAATTTACCCTCCATCAAAACAAAATTATGGACAAATAGCCGGTTGAGAAGTTACAATTTTGTGAAAATATTAAGATTGTTTCAACCCCTTGGACCCTTTGTAAGTAGATGAAAATTTACAGGTACATTACTGACAAGTTAATTTACCCTCCGTCAAAACGAAATTATGGATAAATAGCTAGTTGAGAATTTATGATTTTTTGAAAATTTTAAGGAATTGTTTTAACCCCTTGAACCCCTTGCAACTCTATGAAAACTTACAGGTAGTTGCTGATAAGTTAATTTACCCTCCATCAAAACAATATTATGGACAAATAGCCGGTTGAGAAGTTACAATTTTTTGACAATTTTAAGATTGTTTCAACCCCTTGGACCCTTTGTAAGTAGATGAAAATTTACAGGTACATTACTGAGGAGCTAATTTACCCTCCGTCAAAACGAAATTATGGATAAATAGCTAGTTGAGAATTTATGATTTTTTGGAAATATTAAGGAATTGTTTTAATCCCTTGGGCTTTTTACAAGTCGATGAAAATTGACAGGTTACTGACGAGTTAATTTACCCTCCGTCAAAATGAAATTATAGATAAATAGCTAGTTGAGAATTTACAATTTTTTGAAAATTTTAAAGGATTGTTTTAACCCCTTGAACCCTTTGCAACTCGATGGAAACTTACAGATAGTTGCTGATAAGTTAACTTACCCTTCATCAAAACAAAATTATGGACAAATAACCGCTTGAGAAGTTACAATTTTTTAAAAATATTAAGATTGTTTTAACCCCTTGGACCCTTTGTAAGTCGATGAAAATTGACAGGTACATTACTGACGAGTTAATTTACCCTCAGTCAAAATGATATTATGGATAAATAGCTAGTTGAGAATTTATAATTTTTTGAAAATTTTAAAGGATTATTTTAACCCCTTGAACCCTTTGCAATTCGATGGAAACTTACAGGTAGTTGCTGATAAGTTAATTTACCCTCCATCAAATCAAAATTGTGGATAAATAGCCGGTTGAGAAGTTACAATTTTTTGAAAATATTAAGATTGTTTTAACCCCTTGGGCCCTTTGTAAGTAGATGAAAACTTACAGGTACATTACTGACGAGTTAATTTACTCTCCGTCAAAATGAAATTATGGATAAATAGCTAGTTGAGAATTTATAATTTTTTGAAAATTTTAAAGAATTGTTTTAACCCCTTGAACTCTTTGCAACTCGATGAAAACTTACAGGTAGTTGCTGATAAGTTAATTTACCCTCCGTCAAAACAAAATTATGGACAAATAGCCGGTTGAGAAGTTAAAATTTTTTGAAAATATTAAGACTGTTTTAACCTCTTGGACCCTTTGTAAGTCGATGAAAATTTACAGGTACATCACTGACGAGTTAATTTACCCTCAGTCAAAATAAAATTATGGATAAATAGCTAGTTGAGAACTTACAATTTTTTGAAAATTTTAAAGGATTGTTTTAACCCCTTGAACCCTTTGCAACTCAATGGAAACTTACAGATAGTTGCTGATAAGTTAATTTACCTTTCATCAAAACAAAATTATGGACAAATAGCCGGTTAAGAAGTTACAATTTTTTGAAAATATTAAGATTGTTTTAACCCCTTGGGCCCTTTGTAAATAGATGAAAATTTACAGGTACAATACTGACGAGTTAATTTACCCTCCGTCAAAACGAAATTATGGATAAATAGCTAGTCGAGAATTTATAATTTTTTGAAAATTTTGAGGAATTGTTTTAATCCCTTGGGCCTTTTACAAGTCGATGAAACTTGACAGGTACATTACTGACGAGTTAATTTACCCTCCATCAAAATGAATTTATGGATAAATAGCTAGTGGAGAATTTAGAATTTTTTGAAAATTTTAAAGGATTGTTTTAACCCCTAGAACCCTTTGCAACTCGATGGAAACTTACAGGTAGTTGCTGATAAGCTAATTTATCCTCCGGCAAAACAAAACTATGGACACATAACCGCTTGAGAAGGGACAATTTTTTGAAAATATTAAGATTGTTTTAATCCCTTGGACTCTTTATAAGTAGATGAAAATTTACAGGTACATTACTGACGAGTTAATTTACCCTCCATCAAAACGAAATTATGGATAAATAGCTAGTTAAAAATTTATAATTTTTTTGAAAATTTTAAGGAATTGTTTTAATCCCTTAGGCCTTTTACAAGTCGATGAAAATTAACAGGTACATTACTGACGAGTTAATTTACCCTCCGTCAGAATGAAATTAGGAATAAATAGCTGGTTGAGAATTCATAATTCTTTGAAAATTTTAAGAAATTATTTTAATCCATTGAGCCTTTTACAAGTCGATGAAAATTGACAGGTATATTACTGACGAGTTAATTTACCATCCGTCAAAACGAAATTACGGACAAATAGCGGGTTAAGGATTTAAAATTTTATAGGTAGTTTTTTTAGCTACTTAGATTTTATTTGATGTAACTGTACAAAATTTAATGGAAACACATTAAAACTTATTTTTAACTCGTTTATAATATCAAAATAAGTGAACTAAGAAAACTTATTCTGAAACCTGCAGGTTCAAATATAGTTTTGTACAACTTCTAAAAAATATTCTGTATGTGACAGACCTCTCTATTTCTTTTCTGTTTTGTATACATTTTTGTATCCATTCTCTATAGTACAAATATTGTTATAATCTTAATATTGGATACTTAGTATCTTTAAATTGTAATTTTTCTGTCCTGCAACTGGATTTCTGTCTGATATCTAGACTAAATTTTTAACTTTCAACATAGCGCGCAACGAAAATTTGTATCAGTGTATGTAAAGCTTAATGAACATCTTTCAATTTATAAATATAAAAAAATTACATTGAGACGTGCACAACTTAAAAAGTCATTAACTATTTCGGAAATGCAGCAATTATGCCAAAATCGAAAAATGTACGATAGCCCTTATTAAAAATATTTGCCTAGTAATTTTAACATCCTATTATATTTTTTCTTATTCTATTTTACTGCACTTTTGAATAATTATCATAATGAATGTAATACGTTGCTAAATTTAATTTACAACCCTTTTTTGAGTGTCTGTTGGCAGAACATCAGCCAAATAAATTATTTGAGTTTTAATGCGAAGCACGTTTCGTGTAATTCAAAAAGTCTAATAAAACTTTTACACCATCCAGCTACAGTTTATTTATGATAATGAAGTAGTTTTCATATACATTTTGTTTTTAAATTAACCTAAATACACAGACATAAAATAACGAGGAATGGCGCTTCACTGTTTTTAAGAAAATAAATTAAATATAACATTAAGAAGTTTTACGGGCCTTTTTTTCGCATGGGAACAAAGCATATAAAGTTGTATGGACAGTAACGGAAACGTTTCTTTTTCTTCTTTTTCTTAAATGCATGTACTTTGGGCATTGTTGACTAGACTTAACGCCAGTCCAAGAATGTGAATAGGTACGAAAGCTTATATTTCCAATGTAATACATTTTGTCTGTAGATGATTAGAACAATCTTCCTGACGAATCTTTAGAAAAATATTCAACCACAATACAGGGTGTCCCAAAATTAATTCCCCAGCCGCCGGGGTTAGACTCTATGACCAAAAATAAGTCGAAAATCACTTATGTCAAAATTTCGAGAAGAAATTATGGCCATCTTAAAGTTCGCAATGAAGGTATTTTTTGCAAATCAATTTTTGAAATAGGTATCCAGGTAAAGATAGTTTATTAATTTAAATCAAGTGACATCTACACATAATATAATTAAAATACTTAAATTTACAAAGGCAAATGTTCGAAATGTTCGCCATTTTGTTCTATGCATGCATGTAATCTGCGAAGAAAATTGTTTTCAACACGACCTACTGTTTCGTTTGTAATTTGAGTTAATGCTCCATAAATCCGAACAATAACGTCATCTTCATTATTCGGTAGGACTTTGTATACCGCATTTTTCAAGTAACCCCAAACACAAAAGTCTACTAGGTTGAGATCCGGGGACCTAGGGGGTCAAGAAGTAGGTCCTCCGCGACCGATCCATTTATTGGGAAATCGATCATTTAATATTTCTCGAACATTTCTAGAATAATGAGCAGGCGCTCCATCATGTTGATACACAATACTATGACGTTGCAATAAAGGAATATCTTCCAAAAAAGTAGGTAATATGTTTTCACAAAAATTTGCATAATTCTCTGCGTTTAATATCCTAGGCAGAAAATGTGATCCTATTATGTCATTGCCCAACAGACCAATCCACACATTTACACTCCAGCGCACTTGCTTATGTGATTCTTTAATATGATGTGGATTTTCGTAATTCCAGATATGCAAGTTGTGCTGGTTAAACACCCCTTGCTGATTAAAATGGGACTCATCACTCCACAATACTTGCTTAAAAAGTTCTTCATTTGTATCTAAGCAATTTAAAAACCATCTGAAGAATTGTAAGCGCAACTCACTATCCCCAGGATGCAATTTTTGAACCGGCTAGCTGTAAGTGATAAGGATGCAGATTTTCTCTTTGCATGAATCTGTGAATAGTACTACGACGATGGTGACGATTGGCTTCCAAGATCCTGGTACTTACAGACGGACCTTCTACAATGTCGTGGAGTAATTGCTCTTCCTGTTGCCTTGCTAGCTGTCTAGGACGACCAGCATGAATCATGTTAGGAGCCAAACATCCAGTTTCGAGTAGACGAACTTCAACAGCACTTACTGTTTTATGATCTGGGTGTCGCCTAATAGGAAAACGGTGGCGGTACAGACGCTCTGTGGCACGAGCATTATTATTACAAACTCCAAGTAGTTTAATCATATCTAATTATTTTTGATTGCTGTACCTTCTGGACATTACAATAAGTATGAAAACTTAATTGTTTTCCGTTGTACGTCAGTTTAAATTTGAAATATTTTGTTGACATTGACACACAAAATGTCGTATTCTGTCTTCGTCAAGGGTGACTTGATTATAATCTTTACCTGGATACCTATTTCAAAAATTGATTTGCTACCTTCATTGCGATCTTTAAGATGGCAATAATTTCGTAAGGAGTAACTTTTCGAAATTTTGACATAAGTGATTTTCGACTTATTTTTGGTCATAGAGTCTAACCGCGGCTGGGGAATTAATTTTGGGACACCCTTTATATAAAAAAACAAAATGAAAATTTGCATTTTATATATTTTACCGAACTCAGTAGCGCAGAGGGCTAGAGCATTAAGTGACAATGTATCTGATTTTACTGCCTACTACCGACTTTCCGGTTCAAATTCCTGCTTCTACCCTGACAAAGTCGAAGGGAGTGGTTGTGTGTCTGCGTATTTTCATCAGTGAAACTCCATCCATGCAGCTTCGGTTTTGGAATTGGTGGTTGTCTAATTTATGTGGTGTAATCCTCTAATAGAACACTATTTTTTTTTGGTACTTACTCAAAAAAAAAATATATGTAAAAGGTATTTCAATAAGAACAAAATATTTCAAGGTTCAATAAAACATGGTTTTCTGTAGCAACGTATTGAAATATTTATTGAGTTATAATGTAGACATTTGGGAGTTATGTATCTGGTAAATGGCCGCCACGGCTTTGCTGGCACATGCGTACACTTTTGGCGAAATTTTGAATAACGGTGTTGCAGACATGTGGCGGTATTTTGTTGATGTAGCGTCCAATTTTGGCCTTCAATGCTTCGGTGGTCGCGGGCTTGTTGGCATAAACTTGTGACCTCAGATAACCCCACAACCAAAAGTCAAAGGTGTTAAATCGCAAGAGTGTGGCGGCCAATTCTGGTCACCAAACCGAGAGATGACACGACCAGGAAAAGACTCGTGCAAGACCGTCAATGTTTCACGGGTGGTATGGCAAGTGGCACCGTCCTGCTGAAACCACATGTCGTCGAGAGCAATATCTTCCAATTGAGGTACAAGAAACTGGGTTATCATAGCACAATAACGTTCGCCATTCACCGTTACTGCATTACTTGCCTCATCTTCGAAGAAAAACGGCCCAATGATTCCTCCAGACCTCAATGCACACCAAGCAGTGACACGTTTTGGATGCACTGCTTTCTCATGAATCATTCGTGGATTGTCTGAGCCCCAAATGCGGCAGTTTTGCCCATTAACAAAGCCATCGAGGTGAAAATTGGCCTCATCACTGAAAACGATTTTGTCCGCAAAATCGGCATTCACTTCTTGTTGTTCAAGGATCCAATTGGTGAACTTTCTTCGCTGTGCATGGACTGTTGGCAGAAGTTATTGAGTCAATTGCACTTTATAGGCATAGAGATGCAAATCGATAGTGAGAATACGCTGAAAAATGGCTGTTGTAACGTCCAATACTTGTGCACGATGACGAATCAACGTCTCTGGACTCTCGGCCACGCTCTCGCGAACTGCCATGATGGTTTGTTCTGAACGACCTCTATGAACTTGTGTCGTGTTTCACATCACTAACAGAACCAGTACTTTCGAATTTTTCGATTATTCTTTTCACAGTTGATGAATGAGGAACATTATTTCGACCGAAAATTGGACGCACTTTACGAATCGTGGCAATCAAATTTTCACCATTTTGATAATAATGTTTAACAATCAAGACGCGTTGTCCTTTCATGTAGTGCTTCATATTTACTAAATCCTATCTGTTTCCTATCGACCTGGCATGTCATAATCTTGTGACATCATGTCAGCCAAACTGGCGCGCAATTCAAATCTTGTGCTCTTATTGAAACACCTTTTAGAACATGAGAAATGTTTAACGCGTTAGTTTTTTCAATTTGTTTGTCCCGTAAACATCACTAACAATGCCTCGAGTTATAGGACGTACGAATTTCATCAACAGTGATGCGATGTTGGAAAGCGTGTAATAAGGAACAGAGATATCAACGTCGAAGGGCTCATAAACGGAATAATACCTCTTAGGAACTGCAGCCTCATGTCTATTACAAATGAATGGTTAGTTAGTTCCCCGATCGTATTGACCCTGTCTTATTTCGCCACTGACTCGGAGGCGTCGAGAGGTAAGACTTGAGTGGCGCCAAGAAAGTGCCCAGTAGAATGAAGAACGGAGTCGGATAGTGTTCATGAATTCTAACTCTGTTCGTCGCTGAGGATGGGCCGTTGACGTGGAGAAAGTTTAAGTATTTATTTGTTTTGTCTAGAACAGGAAGCAGCACTTAACCAAAGGGTTATGAACTGACCTGTCGCTAATCGAACAGAATAAGTCGATTACCTGTCACGCCAATGGGCCTTCAACACTTACAACAAGATCTTCAGATAACCTGGGATACATTACCTTAAGACAAATCGACCACTTAATTCTAGGATGCTACTCAGAATTGAAAAACATATAGGATTGCGCGGAGTACCAACTGACTTAATTTGGGATAAATATCATAATAAAATTTTAACCATACTACTTTATACTCTAATTGTTTAGCAAAAACCGTTAAAATATTTTTACAATTATTTGTTGCATTTTCTATGTTGCATAATATATACATAGAATATATATATATATATATATATATATATATATATATATATATATATATATATATATATATATATATATATATATATATATATATAATATATATATATATTATTAAATATGATTTGAAGGAAACAACTACTCAGCGGGCAAATACCCCGACCTGCATTGGATTACACCTTCAAATCATGATAGATCGATAGCCAATATCATTTGTCAATTCCTAACCAGACATAGATCGATTTCGAACTTATTTGTTCTCTTCAGTATGCCATAGGTTATGAAACAGACAAATGATAGTGGCCAACCTGCTAGTTATATACTAATTAAGGTGAAGTGAATAGTGGTGAGAGGTATGAAACTTCTCATATGGTGTGAATGCTACTATCCGACCGACATCATAGATGTCTCTGTGGCGGATAGCGACTTGCGACACAGCAAGTACCGAGAGCGGCGACCCCTAGCCCAGGTGGACTAAACTAATGTTATTAAATATGATTTGAAGGAAACAACTACTCAGCGGGCAAATACCCCGACCTGCATTGGATTACACCTTCAAATCATGATAGATCGATAGCCAATATCATTTGTCAATTCCTAACCAGACATAGATCGATTTCAAACTTATTTGTTCTCCTCATTATGCCATAGGTTATGGAACAGACAAATGATAGTGGCCAACCTGCTAGTTATATATTAACTAAGGTGAAGTGAATAGTGGTGAGAGGTATATATATATATATATATATATATATATATATATATATATATATATATATATATATATATATATATATATATATATATATATATACAGGGTGTTTACGAACTTGGGAATATATTTTTAATGGGAGGTAGTACTTGGTAAAAGAAGTCGATTGCTAAAAATTTACCTTAGTAAAAGTTCCTCAGAAGTGGCAAAAAAAAATATTTTAAATAATACATCAAATTGTTTGGGAACCGCTGACGAAGCTAGCTGTATGCGAAAGTTATGGCCATAGACATATAATAATGTCTATGGTCATGGCAGTGTTGCCAAATTTTATCTCAACGCCCATTATTTAGCGAAAATTTTTTTCTTGTTCCAATAGAATTAGATAAATAACATCTAACTATGCTACCGATCAAAATGTACTCATTTTTTTAAATTAAATATTTTACTCGAAAATTAAACGTCTTGTAACAGCCAGAAAAGTACAACATAACCCATGGGTTGAATTGTTTTAAAGAATCTAACTACAGCTTAAAACATTTTTCTCACTATTGATTGATTGATTTACATTTTTTTACATTATTAAATTTGTTATTTTTCATAATATCTGTGTTTTTATGGAAATACTCGTACAAATATAAAATGGAGAATTCAAAATATTTACATTTTTGTGAGCATTGTACAATTTAAAAATGGAAATATACCCAATCTATTATAATAAATTATAGTGAAGAAATCCCTGATAATTGAACTTATTTTTACCTTTGCAAAAAACTTCTCTTGCAGAAAATTCCTTAAAAGACTTCCTTCCCCAACCACAAACGCACATAATTCCTTCTTTGTGTAGGGCACTACATTCAAAAACTAAATAATTAACAATATTTCCAAGTGTAATATTTGGAAATGCATCAAACCCAACCACAAACATAATTCACATAATTCTTTCTTTGTGTAGGCACTACACTCAAAAACTAAATAATTAACAATATTTCCATGTGTAATATTTGGAAATGCATCACCATTTGTAGTGAAGTCTTCTTTTTGAAAGTATAAAAGCATCTAAACCGGGTTTCGGCTGATGGATCTAAACCAATATGACACTTTTTCCATATCACGAGACAATTCCATAAAATACAAACGTCTCTATTTTGAGAACACAAAATTAACGAAATAAAACAATAAGATTTGTTTTAAAACTAATCTTGTTGTTCAGTAACCATTAATATTAGTTTTTAAAACTGCGTTATACACTTAAAACACGTTCTGTTAAGTGAACGACGTTTGTGCTTATTCGATATTACAGCTGACGGGAGTTTCGATGCATATTCACTTCACATACAAACACACAAAGATTTTATTTTTAGTTTCTCTATGCACAAAAAAAAAGAAATACGTTGTGGTAAATTTTTTACACATCTTAAAAATTTCCATTTGACATTTGACAAACAGAGATCACGAAATTCACTACCTCATGTGTGCAACCTACAATCTAGGGACCTGTAATATCATTAAATTGCAAACAACGATCAATCACCATTTGTAAACTCTACACAGGGTCGAACTGACCTCATTCGGCCCCATAGGCAATAGTTGTAATTTGTCCCCTACGGCCTACCCCCTCCCACCAAGAAAGATCAATCGTTTTCAGGATATAAAGAAATCATATACCTAAAATAAACACAATAAAAATTAATGTTTTTCGTTATTGTTTATTACTAGATAAATGATAAATTCGAACATAAAAGTAAATATCGATAGGAACAATTCAAAAATAAAAAATAGTTGGATTTGTATATTGTAAGTACAGGGTACAAGAAATATAACACAAATAATGTATCTTAGAGCTAAAACAATACACTATTTTCTTAACCTATAACCTCATCTCATTCCTTATTTGGTACCTTTCAAATTTTAATAATGCACAATAACATAATTATAAACTTATTTCATAATTAAATAATTAATTATCTATAAGTACTTACTTATAGTATTTTTGCATGAACGGGAATAAAACAGCATTTTACTACTCAAAACAGGGAGTAAAACAAGCGTTTATTCACTTGGAAACCAATGAACAGTATAAACATAATATAACGTCAACAATTTTATTATGTCAAACTTTTAATGGTAGAAAGAATGAAAAATAAGAGTCAAATATAAACCATAAAATATCTTATTTCAAATTAAAATTAATATTAATAGGGCAATTTTCACAGTTCGCAATATTTGGTAATTAGTAATATTTAGCAATCTAAATGTCAAACAGAAATATGGGATGGATGACGCTACTAGTGCCAATTTTACATCTTTCAGCTTCTTGCGAATCGCTGGTTACACTAATAAAGAGTAAACCACTTGTACTAGCTGGCGTCCGGTGGCCAGACAAATATTTTTGACTTTGTTAATGGAAAATAATTTCCTATAAAGGAAAAGGAAAAATACATTGTTTCAGTTTGCAGTTTGACCTCCCAGAAGTGTTTGGCCCCGTCGGTAATTGCCGACCTGCCGGCTGGGCGAGTCCGTCCCTGAGTTTCTACACATACGCTTAGGGAGATTGGACGTTTGCGCATCGAAAAATCTGGTGGCATCATTGGCGACGCCATTTCCACTAGAAATGTCCATCATTTAATGTTTATTGTTTGGTTTTCTGTAGTTATAGTGCGATTTCTTTCATTATATGAATTTTTTGCGACTTTCTATGACTACGATAGGATATTTTAATACTTTGTGTAGTGAAAATAATATATTTTTTTATTAAGTGCAAATTGTATTTGGTACTTTTATAAAAAAACATTTGTAAACAACGTCTTATGCAGTGGAATTAATGTTCTAAGGTAAAACATTTTAAATCTAAAGGGATCACTTTTCAGAGGTATGTTAGTTTTGATCTGTTATTTTTTTTCAATTCTACAAATTACGTGTTTTAGATTTCCTAATGGAGAGATGTTGGAGAAGTGATCGGAAGTTCTTGGGGAAAACGAGCAGAGGCAGTGGTCAGAGAATAAATTTATTTGCTCCAAACAGTTCAAAGGTGATTTTATGAAACTGAGACATAAAGTTTTCCTGAAGGCTGATGCAGTGCAAAATTTGCAACTCACAAAGGAAACTGCGACAGAAATTTGTATGGACCAAAATATGTATGTTCCATCTACAAGTGAACAAAGGAAAAATAAGGCTACAAGTGTCTACTGTTATTGATGTAATTTCACCAACAACACAATCGTCCTCTTTTAGTTCTACACAGACATCTTCATGACACTCTTCGATTATGAATAAGATTGAAATTAAAAAGATGTTTGGTGTAAGATATTGCTTAAATATAATAAGATATATGTATTGTTAATTTATGTACTTATTTTTAGCAAAATTAATTGGTGACGAGACTGACAGTAGCTCTAATAAGAAGAGAGTTAAATTTATTCAAAGTTCATAATTATGGGTGTTTTTTATATAAATAAGTACTCCATAAAATTTTCATTAAATAAATTATTTCAGTGTTTCGCCTGAGATTATAAAGAAATATACTGAAATAAGAAAGTTGGACAGAAGTCCAGAAGAAAGTTATATTCTGCCATGAAAAATAAAGATCTGAAAATGAAAAATAACTACCTTGAAAACAGTTGTGCAAGAATATTATTTAATCAACCACAATAACTATTAATTTTGTAATGTTTAAAACTATATTTCTAACTAGGTTAATTTTAACTTTTGGTATGTAGTAACAATATTTAAGTGTAGGTTTTATTTCCTTATTTACTCGATATTTCTGAATTTATTGGAGAACAAAATATAATATATTGAGTTTAACTTTATTTATTATAATAGCTGTTTATGTAATAAGTCCATAATATAAGGGTTTATTGAGCAAGTCGTTTATATGTGAATTAAATGTAGTGACCAAGGCCATAAAAAGGATGAATTCAATAAAGCTATAATATGGAGGAGTTGCATGTAAAGCTTTATGTTCGACTGCTAAAATTAACTCATTATGGAGAAACATTCATTTTATAAATTTTGTATCTATTCTATGAGAAACAAGTGAAGTATGCTGTGTACTGTTTATGACATAGTTTTGCAGCCATAAAGTACCTCTTTATAGTACTAGTAAAATAAAGTTACTTTATTCTACTAATATTATAAAGAAGTACTTTATGACCGGAAAACTATGTCACAAACAGTACTTTACAATATAGTCATACATATCTTTGAATTTATGAAATCTTAAGATTTTATGAATTAAGCCTTATAAGTGTTAAATTTTAGTTCAGCTGTTTGTGGAGTTGTCGAAAATATTAATGATATATAGCTGAAAATTGAAAACAGTTTCGCAGAAGTCTCACTTTCGTGCCTGATTTCATATAAATGTTCAACCAAAAGTAAGAAAAATCTATAAATGCAATAATGAAAATTCTTTTCATAATAGGGTAATAAAACAATGCACTTCAGTGATAAATTGATCACAATTCATTTAAACAGTATTTACTGAACATACAAGAATATATGCACCTAATTAAACAATACAAAAAGATTAATAATATAGCAACCATATTAATAAAAACTATGATAATAGCATGCTAACTTGTCACTATTAAAGATGCACAAGAACTTTTGTTATCAGATAGGGTAACAGATTTTCTCAAGTCTACGAAAGTAATCGTAAGCTCTAGAAGAATAGAATTGGAGAGTCAGTGCAAACTGCCAGATTTCTTGAGAGTACTTCCTGTCTTCTACTCTTTGATTTTTGGGAAACCAGATCTTCTAATGTACATGGCAGGGATGACTAAAAAGAAAATTAAATATTGTAATATACATACAAGTTATAAATGAAAGTTTTTTGTTGAATGTTATCTAGCTTTTAACACGAGGCATTAAAATTTTGATAATTTAATTTTATTTAATATATGACACTCAAGATATTATAATTATCATGCCAAAAACCTGAAAATGTGGTTATAACTATTACATATACAATCTTGTTATCTACCAAGAAAATATTTTAATATTTATAAGGAAGGACCCAATTTTAAAAAATTTTAATGGGCACAATTATTTTACTTTAAAATACCTTTAAAAAATAAAAGCACAGATCAAATTATTGTATTAAGAACATTGGTAAAATTCCCTCCACTATAAGTTAACATAAAAACTGAGGCAAGCTGCTTTATTCAATTTAGTTGTCGATACATTTTAGACTACGTGATATAAAATTATTTTAAAGGACGAATTGTATAGAATGAAAATCATTAATTTCTTTAACCTGACAGGACTCCAAATACTGCTATCTTGACTTAATAAATACTATACCTTGTGCCCTTAAAACTTCCATTGTCAAGATTGGATTGGACACCGCTATAGATGGAAAAGCTCCCGCTCTTGATTGTAATGGTTTCCCAGACTTTTGAGTTTTGGATCCATGTAGTCTTCGTTTATAAAATGTTTTGAACATATGAATAGTGTATGTATAATGTCTGTACTTGAAAAACCTCATACGTATTTGTACCCATACATTTTGGCTATCGTCACTGGGTAACCTATACGATTAAATTTTTTCATTAAATATTTACTTCAATGTATAGTTAATGCAGATGGTTAGATTGTGCAGATAATGCTTGAACAATATAAAAATAAAACAATTCTAACCTGTGAAATGTCACGTGATATTCTTCCAGATATGACTGTGTTTTCAGTTTTTACATAAAACACAATTTCGATATACTTTTCCTATTATTGTGCCGCAAAAAAAACTGAAAAAATAGAAGATAAAACAAAAAAAATTCCTGATAGGAACGAAATCAAAGCAAAACAAAATGTCAAATCTCAAAAAAGATTGAGAAATGACAACTTTTGACAGAATAAAGATGAAGAACAAAACACAAAATTCTGTGGTTGTTGTTATTTAATAGTGTTTGTTTTCAACCTTCGTTTGGTCCGTTTTACAGTGTTTTTTCATTAGTAACAGTAATAATGAACTAGTCAATGTTAATATTTACGGTAAATGTCAAATACGTCGGCTGTTTGTATGCGGAACGTTTTCCAAATAGGAATGAACCAAATGCCATATGATTTGTAACTCTTGTGCAACGATCACACGACATTTGTCAGTTACGACCCCGTCAAAGACGTGATATGAGGTCCTCATATGTCTTTGAACGCTGAGGAAAACATTTTAAATTTGGTAGAGGACAATCCAACTTTAAGAATGTGTGCATTCATTCGCTAAGCAAACCGTACGTCTAATCGGATTGTATGGTGCCCTGTGAGGAAATAAACTATATCCATTTTCATGTAAAAAGAGTTAATTAATGTTCTACAGCAACAAGATTTTGTGTGTTAAAGGATGTGGCAACATCGAACAGTGATTGTGCCATATGATGTATTTGACACACGGTCATTCAACTTCGATTCCAGCAGTTCTCAACATGTTCGCACTTTTTTGTTGAGAAAGGTCAGTTATTTTTTTCTAATATTTAAGGTTTTCTTATGCACTATACGATTTATTATATCAAGATGTACTTATCCTCAAAAAATAATTCCCAAGTTTGTAAACACCCTGTATAAAAAAAAAAAATTTTTTTTTTTTTTTTTTTTTTTTTTTTTTTTTTTTTTTTTTTTTTTTTTTTTTTTTTTTTTTTTTTTTTTTTTTATTTTTATATTTTTTTAAGGGTTTTGGGGGGGGGGGAAGTTTAAATGCGTTTTCCGGGTAAACTCCCGCGTAGGTGATAGGCCCCGAGAGGGACCGTGGTTGTCTGAACGACGTTTCGGCAGAATCTCATCTGCCATCTTCAGGTTCTAACAGATAACTGCTTACTGCGGCTTCTGGTTACTCGAACTGAAATGTCGTTCAGACAACCACGGTCCCCTCTCGGGGCCTATCACCTACGCGGGAGTATACCCGGAAAACGAATTTAATATATGTATATATATATATATATATATATATATATATATATATATATATATATATATATATATATATATATATATATATATATATATATATATATATATATATATATATATATATATATATATATATATATATATATATATATATATATATATATATATATATATATATATATATATATATATATATATATATATATATATATATATAAAGTATATGGATAATTTTTCACCCCATTTAATTTCATTATGTTTAAAAGTAACTTATAATTTTTCTATAGTAAAAATACATGCACCAATTTAATATCATCAACATTAATTTGTGATCCTAAGAAATGTTATTAACAAAACAAAATAAATAGATGAGTCTAGGAACGGAACCTTGTGGAACTGTTAATGTTTATAACAATTAAATAGATGAAACTGTGATATTCCATGTTTAATATTCGTATAGTAAGGCATAATAAATTATAAATTACACATGACCCATATGATCCAAGTTCTCTTTATTCGATCAGAGGAGATAACAAAATTTGATTCTTTTTTTTTTTTGAAAACTATGTTCGTGTAAGGAAATGCATTAACCCTGAAATTAGGTGTAGCTGATGCTGAAGATTTTAAACGTTACATTAAACATTAAACCTCTTGTAATGGATACACACAATATTTGAGTCCACTGAGATTAATTTTTGCTTCCGTAAAATACCAGTTCCTCAACAGGGGATTGAATTCAGAACTGTGTTTACTATGTTTATGGCTCGATCACGAAGTCATAAAAGTTTAGTTTCGTAAAACAGCTAGGCAATATTTTACATAAGAATAAAGTTACATTTTTTTTTTCTCGAAAGTGGATGAATGTATAATGTAGTTTAGCCGTACAAAAAATCTCAAAATTTAATATCTACAAAAACTTGATTACAATTACAAATTTATTCTTTAATGCAGGGATTATCAGTTTTTAGGATATATCGAGCAGTCAGTCGCATCAAATTTCACAAAAACGCTTTGCTCTGATGATTTATATATATTTATTTATATTTTTATTTAAACGAATCCATCAGTAAAATAAAGAGTTTGATATACATATATAGAGATGATTATGCAGTTATCAACATTTTTGACCTAAAACATGATCTAGTGACGAAATATACATGTATGTAAAAATTTAAAAATAATGTACGATTTTTTTAATTAATAGTTTAGTCTTGCCTTGACACTCGACCATTAATCATGTTATATTGGTTACTAAAATACGTTGGATAGAGACGTTTTAAAATTACTTCAAGTTAATGGTTATGGCTTTCATTTACGACCAATATGTAGGTATCCGTAATTTTTTCGTTAAGTAACGACAGCATAAATTTTCAAAAAATGCATAATTATTGGTTTAACTTTCCTAACAGGTATCAATTAAATCTTTTACAACTGCACATAAGAATAAATCACTTTGCATTATACTTCTCCAATACAAACAAAGGGTGTGGTTTTCAAGTGCAGACTAATTGTATTCAAAGAGATTCTTTAAATGAATATTAATATAAAAAACAGAGACTTACTTCATAAAATTATACAACAATGCACCTACTGAAGTTGGTCTATTTATTTCTCCTCTACACAGTGTAGCTCAAAGACCAGGATCACGAAAAAGATCTAAAATAGGTGGAAAGTAAATTCTATTTTGTATGCCTTTGTCAGATAGAAAGGGAATATCGCACACAGATCTCTACGTATCGAAGCCCTAAACATGACTCCTGAGAAAATTATTGAGTATGTACTTTCAATCCATCTTTTAGACTTTGTTCCAGATATGTCCCATGTCCAGGTCCTACTCCTTGAGTTACGTTATGCTGAAGAAGACCGATTATTTCAAAACACAGACGTAGTTGCATCGTCGTTTATTTTGTTTTTGTGTAGTATCTGGCACTCTGTTATTTCGTTCCTCGTCACAATCAATTGTCATTCTATTAAATAATATCCAACAAAGGAAAAATAAAATTATTTATACAAAGTGGGGCAATATTTCGTCGGACTTTGATACCTCGAATTCTACGATAGCTAGAAATTAAAAAAAATACAAATAAACTAGTTGAAAAAGTCTATACCCTGAAATTATTTTCAAGTATACAGGGCGAGCCAAGACCATATTACAGGATTAAGTGCCTTTTTTTTAATGGAATACTATGTATATCAGTACATTTTTTGAAGCCTCTTTCTAGATTCTCTCCATTTCTATAATATTATTGACCATCTTCCAACCACTAAGATATAATGAATTATTTTGTTGAAATAATGTCATCTGCAGATGCATATTGAAAAAATCGCCAAAGTCACAATTATTGGTTTTAAGAAAAACCATGTGAATACTAGAATTAATGTTTTTGAATCATTTTTACTTCCTAAAAATGTACAGGGTGGCCGTAAATTATCTGTCAATTAAGAACTTTTTAAATTGAATTTTCTCAATTTTTTCAAATGGAACATGTTTCATCGATGTGATGTAGAAATGAAAAACAAACACTTTGTAAGTACTTTCCTATGGCTAAATGCAACCATTTTCGTTTTATTGAGCATTAAGTACAAAATTCAAGGTTAAATTTAAAAAATAGAGGTTTCTTTAAATAATTCATTAGAAAAATTATAATAAGTGCTCCACATGTTGCCCATTTTGATTGACACACGTCTCTATGCGCTTTTGAAATGAGGTTTCTACTGTTCCTAAAATTGCCGGTGTGATAGATCTAAAAGTGGTTATTATCCTTTCTTTCATATTTTGTACTGTTGTTGGTGTGTCTTTAAACAATTTCCTTCACGTATCCCCATAGAAGGAAATCCATTTTTGTAAGATCTGGGGATCTAGCAGGCCATTTAATGGGTCCATTTCTTCCAATCCATTGAGGCGAGTAGGTATTATTTAAGTGGTCTCTAATTGCATTTAAATAAAGTGGTGGGGCACCATCTTGCTGAAACCACATCCTATTTCGATTCCTTTTAGGAAGATTCACCAATAATTTTGACAAATAGTTTTTCGTAAAATAAAGATAAATAGCTCCAGTCAATGTACCCTCAAAGAAATGTGGCCCTATTACATGTTCTTCAAAAATTCCTCCCCAAACGTTTATAGACCATCTGTGCTCGTTATCTACTTGCCTAAAAAAGTGAGAATTTTCCGAAGCATAAGACTGGAAATTGTGCCTATTAACAAATCCATTTGTTGCCTCATCAGTGAATAACACAAGAAGGGGACATCTTGCATTTTATCTTTGGCCCAATTACAAAACTGTAGACGTCTTTGAAAATCGTCATCAGATAGTTCCTGGTGCATTTGAATATGATATGCATGAAACTTATTTGTTTTTAAGATTCGACCAACAGACCGTCTACTTATTCCTATTAATGAGCTCACTTCTCTCTGAGTAATATGGGGATTCTCAACCGTTACAAGCACCACAGAAAACTCATCTTCATTGTTCACAACACGTTTCATTCCTTCTTTTTTTATATTTGACATTTTCAGTTTCCACAATCTATCGAGAAAGTTTTAGAAGCTGCTAACATCAGGAATCCTTCTTTCAGGATACCTCTGCTTATAAATTCTATTGGCAAACACACAATTTCTGTGTGACTCGCCCAAAACAAAAGTCATGTCTACAAGTTTTGCTTTATTAAAATTCACTTTGTAAAACTTGAAATATTTTAAATTTAATACAAATGATAACTGACGACCGATAAGTGCTATAAATGTTCGTTTGTACAAGACAATTTATACTAAACTGAGGTTTTACTGCTTGTCGAATAACGACAACAGCAAAAAAAAATTACAAAGAAACTATTACCGTAAGGAACCAGTTAAATTCTATTTACCCACTTCAATGGATTGGAAGAAATGGTTCCACTAAATGGCCTCATTTCATACGCACAGAGAGACGTGTGTCAATCAAAATGGGCGACATCTGGAGCACTTATTATAATTTTTTCTAATGAATTATTTGTAGAAACCTCTAGTTTTAAATTTATTCTTGATTTTTGTACTTATTGCTCAATAAAACGAAAATTTTTACAATTAGCCATAGGGAAGTACCTACAAAAATTTTTACAGGGTGTTCCATTTAAAAAAATGAGACCCTGTACATTTTTAGGAAGTAAAAATGATTTAAAAACATTAATTAGATGTCTCGTAACTAGTATTCACATAAGTTGTTCTTAAAACCCATAATTGTGGCTGGTGATTTTTTTCAATATTCATCTGCAGATGGCATTAATTTAACAAAAAAATTCATTACATCAAAGTGGTTGTGAGATAGTCAATAATAATACAGCAATGAATAGAGTCTAGAAAGAGGCTTCAAAAATTTACAGATATACAGCATTCCATTTAAAAAAAAAGGCATTTCGTCTTGGCTCTCCCTTTATATTCGAAAATAATTTCCGGTTATAGACTTTTTTTATCTAGTTACTCGTTTTTTTTTTTTTAAATTCCTAGCTATCGTAGAACTCGAGATATCGAAGTCCGACGCACTACTGCCACACCCTGTATATTGATGAAACTGATGGGGAGAGGTAAAAAATTCGAGCGAAATAAGCAGTTGATATTTAATGGGTTATAATGTGAACATCAGGTAATATTAGCTGAAGTACTTTCGAACGAAAGTTGTTAAATTACCACCCCGAACTCACGATCTATATCAATTCGAATTTTTGTATGGTTTATAAAACCAATAAAAACTATTTATCAACAGTATCGCTAAACTTCTGTTTAATATATGCATACCAAATGCACATTAACGTCAACTTAAAAAAGACGACTTCTGATTGGTTCTTTAATTTGATCGAATCAATTACATTCTTTTATTCTTAATAGAATTGTTATTTTAATATGCATGCATCAAACATAAATATTAATTCCAAATCTGTGCCTGAGAGCCATCACGAGAATTTCTTAAAATGAAATTATTGGTTTAAATCGCTTTTTATTGAAAGATCCACCGTCCATTATAGCCCAATACCGCCTTAATATGAGGGGAGCCGAGATAGCAAAATGCTTAATTTATTATGGTTTAAGCTCAAACGAAATCTTCTAGCTGCATTTGTTAAAAATTTAATTTTGGGACTTAATCCGTTTTGAGGTATAGAAGTAGAATATGGTGGGGCACGCACGTTAAAAATATTTGCTTATTTGTAAGTGCTATAAGTAGATTCTTGAAAACAGTCACGATCTCCTGATCTGAACTCACTGAACTTTTTATTGCTTTAAACATAAAAAAGTAGACCTCACAAAAATTATCACCATAGTATTTCTAATAATTGTCTTAATAACTATTTAACGCTATTTAATTTCACTGGTACAACTTTGGACATGACAGATAAAACAGTTATGAAAAATAAATTGTGACGATTTATAGAGATTAAATCGATTTGAGCACAAAAGAAACTCCTACCAATTGTCTGTCTGTAGTTAATACAGGGTGTCCCAACCAAAAGTAGGCACCCTGAATAACTTTGGAGATAAAATATTTTTGAAAAATTGGTGAAACACGTCGCCCTTGTTTCCAAGGAGAACATATATTGATGTAATACTTGTATACCTATCATCCCTCTACCCTACACGGCCACCCCCTCAAAATATTCAAATGGCAAAGGGGGTCGAGTCTTTTGAAAGGTCTTTCAATTCCCTACATAACTGTGTATTTTTTTTTTAAATCCTATCGATTCGTTCTTAAGGAAAATAATTTTATTTTTGATGATTACATACAATCGAAATCGTTTAAAAAATCTAAAATACACACGGCACTGGGTATTTGAATTTATAAAAAAAACTACATTTTTTTAGTGCTCTCAAATCAACATGAGTTTTTTTCGACAAAAAAATACTTTCCTTGTCCGTTTAGTTTTAGAATAATAAAAGACTCATAAGTATTTGATAGTCCTTGAACATTAATTTGTTCACAACCAATTTTAAATCGAGATACATTTTACCAGAGTGAGTTCTCAAAATGGTTTATACCCTTCAGGAGAAAATAGAAATTGTCAATATTTATTTTAAAAATGATAATTGTGCTAGAGCTACGGAGCGCATATTCAATAGAAGTCACACAGATAGGAGGGTTGGTTCTCAGTATGTTTTACAATTATTGGCAAAATTTATGAAAACAGGTTCTGTAGGAAACAAAAAGCATGAACCTCAGCGACCGTTTAGGAATGAAGCAGTCGAAGTGGCAGTTCTGGGTCATTTGTAGATGGATAATACTCAATCGATCAGGAAAGTAGCTGAGGCTTCCGGAGCCACATGAAGCAGTGTTCATCGAATTGTAAAGGCCCACAAATTTCGTCCATATAAATTAAACGGTAATGCCAATCTACTGTACAATACGTGTTTTTCTGATGAATCAACATTTCAGTTAAATGGGGAGGTAAACAGGCACAATTGTAGGTATTGGAGAAACCAATCCACATTTGTTCATGGAAACTCATACCTTAAGGCCTCAGAACTTAAATGTTTGGGCTGGCACTTTAGGGTGGATCACATTGTCGGGCCGTTTTTTATTACTGGCAATTTAAATGGTGAAAGGTACCTCGATCTGTTAGAAAATAACATCAACCTAATGATTGCCCAAATTCTCGAAGAAGACGATAATCTTTCAGAGGGCGAACTGTTTGTTCAACAGAATGGGACACCTCCACATTTTGCTATAGCAGTCCGTCAATTTTTGAATAATCTGTTTCCTGAGCGATAGATTGGAAGAAGAGGTCCTGTGGAGTGGCCCGCTAGGTCACTCGATTTAACTCCCTTGGATTTCTTTCTATGGGGACATTTGAAATCAAAAAATATTTGCAACAAAACCCGCATCTCTGGAAGAGTTACGTGAAAGAATTGTTCGAGAATGCCGTTTATTGACTCCAGATGTGTTCAGAAATGTTCGTACAGAATTTCAAGACAGATTATACTACTGTATGGAAGTCGGTGGGGGTCATTTCAAACAATACATACGATAATTTAAACTGCTTTTTTTATTTTTATTTTCCGAACCTAAAATAATGAAACAATTATTTCTCAGGAACGAATCCGTAAAAGTTTAAAAAAATACAGTAAAGTTATGTAGAGAATTGAAAGACCTTTCAAAAGTTGTATCACTCGACCCCCTTTGTCATTTGAATTTTTTGAGGGGTTGGCCTTGTAGGGTAGAGGGATGATGATAGGTATACAATTATTACATTAAAATATGTCCCTCTTGGAAACAAGGTCGACGTGTTTCACCAATTTTTCAACAAAATTTTATCTCCAAAGTTAATCAGGGTGCCTACTTTTGGTTGGGACACCCTGAATATTTACTATAAAAAGACAAGAGGTCTAAATGTACCACCATCCTCACGATACTGCCATACAAAATTCATTTTACTATTATATTGTTATAGCTCTAGGAACAGATCCATACAGCCTATTATGTGTATAAATATGGGTCAAACGAGATATTTCACTATAAAATACTCAAATTTGATTTGTTCAGCAACCGATGTTTCGCATTTATCAACAAATAACTGTTTGAATTTGTGCTGAAGCTTCTTATGAATCACTTTAAAGCCAATGACAGAAAAAAATAAATTTGGAGTATACTGCATACACCAAAATGGTAACACCGACGCGACACCGGTGTTTTGAAATTATTGATGCTCATCAGCGCAGAGACATAACCCTTAGTTGTGTGTATTATTTAACAGCAAAAACATATACTTTGTTAATTTATTTTTGTGTTTGGTGATCCATTCAACAAAAAAAACTACAGAACAGGCAGATTATTATTATTATTCAGAATATTTACAAAAACATGTACAGAATTAACGAAAGTAATTGGTTCTCAAAATGTACAGGTGGATATCTTCCTACTGTTTAATTGGAACTAAAAATTAATTTTATTTATGGCATTCTAACTAGGAATGAAATAAGTTATATTTACACCTTCCTCTGAATTAAAATACTAAAATAATATATTAAGTATTCCATTTTTGTCGAGTATTCTTATCACATTTTGGTTTTTCTGTTCAGTCGAGATCTCTATTCATAATTTTTGCTACCTAAAAACTGTTAATATCCATGTGTTAAATTAATTAACGTATTAATAAACGGATATTAACAATTGACAAACATGTTTCACCGCGATCCCTTTTCAAGAAACTGAAAAACGAGTAAAATTAAAACAAAATCAACAAACCAGTGGGAAATATATTATAGAACCATTTTTTTTACTTCTTTCTAACGCATCCTAACTTTTTTCATCATCTGAAGGACCTGCAATCCTGGAAAAGGACATGTTGGGTAAAAATTATGGCAACCATTTCCATCCACTCCATTTATTAGCTGTCCCATGTGAGCAGCAAAATGGTATTTGGAAGTCAGTTCGGCAGTGGTGCTAATAGAAGTATCTCTGAAAAAAATAAATAAATAAAATCCCCTGAAAGACGACAGCTATAATAAATACATTTGAATTATTTCTAGGGGATTTTAATAATATAAGTAGTTAAAGAAAACAAACTGTGAAACTATGCTTGTTTATTTTTCTGTTTCAAAACAGCAAATAATTCCCGTAAATAAAAGTAACTTAATATTTTTCAGCGATGAAAATAATTCCCAGACAGGCAAAAAGAAAACGTAAAAATGACAAGATCAATAGCTAACGTTGTTGAAATTTCTTCTAAACATTGCATTATCATTTTCCAAGTTTTAACGATGGTAATCGTGTGTTGTAAAATAAACAGTTAACTCGTAATGATCTACAATAACAAATGTTAATTTTCAGATGCAATATACAGAGTGTCCCATCCAAAAGTAGGCACCCTGAATAACTTTGGAGATAAAAAATTTTTGAAAAATTGGTGAAACACGTCGACCTTGTTTCCAAGGGGGACATATTTTAATGTAATACTTGTATACCTTTCATCATCCCTCTACCCTACATGGCCACCCCCTTAAAAAAATCTCTCAAATCAACACGAGTTTTTTTGACAATAAACACTTTCCTTGTCCGTTTAGTTTTAGAATAATAAAAGACTCATAAGTATTTGATAGTCCTTGAACATTAATTTGTTCACAACCAATTTTAAATCGAGATACATTTTACCAGAGTGAGTTCTCAAAATGGTTTATACCCTTCAGGAGAGAATAGAAATTGTCAGCATTTATTTTAAAAACAATAATTGTGCTAGAGCTATGGAGTGCATATTCAATAGAAATCACCCAGATCGAAAGGTTGGTTCTCAGTATGTTTTACAAATATTGACAAAATTTATGGAAGGAGGTTCTGTAGGAAACAAAAAGCATGAACCTCAGCGACCGATTAGGAATGAATCAGTCGAAGTGGCAGTTCTGGGTCACTTGCATATGAATAATACTCAATCGATCAGGAAAGTAGCTGAGGCTTCCGATGTATCACAAAGCAGTGTTCATCGAAAAAGGCCCACAAATTTCATCCATATAAATTTAAATTGGTACACGAATTAAACGAAGATGATCCCGATCGTCGGCTTGAATTCTGTGAGATTTTTAGTGAACAATTAAACGGTAATGCCAATCTACTGTACAATACGTCTTTTTCTGATGAATCGACATTTCAGTTAAATGGGGAGGTAAACGGGCACAATTGTAGGTATTGGAGTGAAACCAATCCACATTTGTTCATGGAAACTCATACCCAAAGGCCTCAGAAGTTAAATGTTTGGGCTGGCATCTTAGGGGATCATATTGTCGGGCCGTTTTTAATTCCTGACAATTTAAATGGCGAAAGGTACCTCGATTTGTTAGACAATAACATCGACTTAATGATTACCCAAATCCTCGAAGAAGTCGATAATCTTTTAGAGGGCGAACTGTTTTTTCAACAGGATGGGGCACCCCCACATTTTGCTATAGCAGTCCGTCAATTTTTGGATAATCGGTTTCCTGAGCGATGGATTGGAAGAAGAGGTCCTGTGGAGTGGCCCGTTAGGTCACCCAATTTAACTCCCTTGGAATTCTTTCTATGGGGACATTTGAAATCGAAAATATTTGCAACAAAACCCGCATCTCTGGAAGAGTTACGTGAAAGAATTATTCGAAAATGCCGTTTATTGACTCCAGATGTGTTCAGAAATGTTCGTACAGAATTTCAAGACAGATTATACTACTGTATGCAAGTCGGTGGGGGTCATTTTGAACAATATATACGATAATTTAAACTGCTTTTTTTATATTTATTTCCCGAACCTAAAATAATGAAACAATTATTTCTCAGGAACGAATCGATAAAAGTTAAAAAAAAGACACAGTTATGTAGAGAATTGAAAGACCTTTCAAAAGATGTATCACTCGACCCCCTTTGCCATTTGAATTTTTTGAGGGGGTAGTCGTGTAGGATAGAGGGATGATGATAGGTATATTTTAAATTACATTAAAATATGTCCCCCTTGGAAACAAGGTCGACGTGTTTCACCAATGTTATTCAGGTTGCCTACTTTTGGTTGGGACACTCTGTATTTAAAATGTTCATAAAGTTATATTATGGTACATATTTTTATTTTGTATTTATTATTTTTAGTTGTCTTATAAATTTAAATTAAAAGTATTTAGGATAAACATATTCCCTTGTAAGGTCTGCTGAACAAACACGATGCGTCTTTTTTATGCATTTCTGTGTATTATATTAAAGGACCTCAAAATCTAATTACGTTTATTTTTCTTACAATTGCGAAAAATTCAATAAAAGAAAAAAATAGTTTAGGCATGTAGTATATCGTATGAAAGAGGAAAAAATAAGCAAATTTTTGATACTACAGCCTTTTTCGATTGTGATAGTTTTCCATATGCCTAAAGAGAATGCAGAGTAATCTCGTCTTTATTGTCACAAAAACATAAAAACCACTAAAAAAAACTAAATCTTATTTTCATTTTGTATCAAATAAGTGATGGTTTACGACAATAACAGAGCCGCCTGCCTTGAGCAATTTTTTTCGGTATTTTGAGAGACATACTGTGTATGAAATAAAACATCAATACAACTGAGGGATTTGTAGTCAAAATATCCTAAGGGCAAATTATATAATCATGTTTATAATCTCATTAAAATTTTATTTGATGAACTTGTTTATTTTGTGAAATATTCAATATTACCGGAGTTATTGCATCAAAGTGAAAGTTATGTCAGTGAGTGTATTTCTATAATCAGTAATCAGTTACAACTGATGCCAAGTGAAAAATACGTAAATATTTAATTTTTATTTTTGACATTAATAAAATACGTTTAGTTCCCACTTTCAGAAAATTGTACATTATTAAAATAGTAATAAGAAATAACTTACCTAAGAAGATTAAGTAGCGATTTCTCCGACTCTGTCAATTTTTCTTTTTTGAGGGGTGGCAGTCAGTTCGCAGATCAATTTCGGCAAACACGCATTTTTTATTGTCTTTAATAGTTTAGATTTAGAAGAAGCAGTTCCTAAAATTAAACAAAAAGTAACAAATTTGCATTTTTAGTACAAATGGAATCATGAATGACTTGTGACTTTGAAAATTGTGTGTTGAATTTTCTATTCGTTCCTAATGTTGGATGCCTTACCCTGCGCACAGAGGCCATCCACGACTCTGTGGATCCTATTAATGTAATCCAAATTCGAAAAAAAAAAACAATTGAACATCAAATAAAAAGTTATGGCCGAAAAATACAAAAATTTACACCCTTTATATTAATGCTGATATGAGCATTTGATAATCCACTGATTATAAATTCGTATCACATTTATATTTTTCACTTCCGGTTTAAACGGAAATTACTTCAAATTTTTGTATTTTAGGTGGTAAACCCTGGATATTTAGCTCAATTTTAAAAAAATGTCTTTCTGAACTCAGCAATACATCATATACTATCATTAACTTTCATATTAAACGAGATATTGTGATTTAAATTTACAATAACACAAATATATCTTTTAAAACAAGGTCATCTATGACAATAAATAAAAACATATATACAATGTATTTATTTCAGAAATTAAAGTAATTCCAGGCCTAAACAAAAGAATCGCTTTTTGCAGAAACGAGTTAAGTCATTTTCGGGTAAAATCAGGTTTTCTCGCGAAATGCCTCCACTTTACGTCCTTACATCGTCTCATGCAGAAAGGAGTTAATTCTCGTATCTGGCTTGTTAGATATCTAAGTTTAAAGTCTACGATTTATGCAGAAAGGGGTCAAGTGCATGACTTAGCACCTTTCCGTTTAAAACTTAATAGTACATATCAATTTTGCTTAATTTCTTCATTATTGTGTTGCTTTAAAAAATATTCGTTATTAACAATGAATGAAGAACGAAAAAGAAAAAGAGCAAATCCATCTAAATATAAGAGGAATATTATCAGAGAAGCACGTAAAGCTGGCAAGGCATATAAAAACTACAGAGATACGGATATTGCAGAAAAATCCATTGGTGAGGATTGTCGGTAAGTTTTAGGTTAGATTTCATTAGGCATGTGGCTGACAGGTACAAATTTTAGATGTAAAAAAAGGCTGTTTTAACAAAATTGGCGAAGAAAAACGGTTAGCAACATTCAGTAGGTTTTATGGGCTAAAGTCAAAAGACGAGCAAGATGGGTTTTTGCAGGGCTTGATTGATGTTTGTATGGTTGCAAAACATCGTAAAAGGAAGGAGAATGGCAAAGAACGACTGCATTCATTCAAGTATTACCTTTTAGTCAATGCGGGGTATAAAGTAGGAGTTTGTTTGAAGGCATTTTTATCGATATTGTCGGTTACTAAAAAACGCTTAGAACGAATAAAAAAAGTTATCCGTCTTGGGACAGTCGCCGCGTGGTATGAGGGGACAAAGCGTTAGTGGCAATGCATTCCCCGAACAAATCAGAGTGGCTATGAGGGAACATATTCAATCGTTTCCTGTTAAGGAGAGTCATTATTCAGGACGCCAATATAAGTATTTGGACAAAAATTTGAATGTAAAAAAAATGCATCAGCTTTTTAAAGAAAAATTTTCTATTGGAAAAAAAGGTTTCATACTACAATTTTTTCATGGAAAATTTAAACTGCCTTTTGGACGACCCCAAGTAGACGTGTGCGCTGTTTGAGAAAGATTGAACATTAAATTAAAAAATGCAAATCTTAACAAAGATGCAAAAAAGATTGCCGAGGCAGAGCTTATGATACATAAAAGGAGAAGTAACAAGTTTTATTCTAAACTTAAGTCTGAAGCGGACCCAGCACGTAATGAACCACATATTTTGTGTATATGTTTCGATTTCATGCAAAACATTCAACTTCCTGTGACTCCAGTAGGAGATGTATTTTATTACAATGAGCTGACTGTCAATACATTTTGTATACACGATATTTAAAAAAATACCGCCACAATGTACATTTATCATGAAGGTATAGCCAAGAGGTCCCCTAATTCTTTGTTGCTTAATTACATAAATGAAAACTCAGATGGTATTACTGAAATTCACCTCTACAGCGATAACTGTTTGGGGCAGAATAAAAATTATGCACTGATAAGAATGCTCCATGCAATGAGTGATACCGGGAAATTTAAAAAAATTTTTGCAATATTTTCCTATCAGAGGGCACTCGTTTTTACCATGTGATCGAAACTTCTCGATGATTAAAAGAAAACTGAAGAAAGGAGATAGAATTTTTACGGTTCATCAATTAACAGAGATCATAGCTAATTTCTCAAATGTTCGCAAGTTTATGGTGAAAGAAATTTCGACTTGTGAGATTTTAGATATCAAAAACTGGTGGCCAAGGTTCTATAAAAAAAAAGTTATTTCCCGAGAAACACGCTATGTACCTAAAATTGAGAAATGTGCATTTACTATAAGTAAATTTTGCCAATTTACATTCGATTCTGAACAAATTGGACGTGTGCAAACATCAGAATTCATTGATGGACTTCAGCGCCACACTTTTGATATGAAACAAACTGGAAATTTTGGAAACTTCTTACCAACTTTATCAACACAACAAGCTTATCCTATTGGAAAAGTGCCAATTAAATCTAAAAAAAATGAAAGGTATAGAGAAGTGTATTCAGTTTGTAGATCAAGAACACAATTTTTTTTTTAAGACATATTGACATGGCCTACAACAACTACTGTAGATGCAGATGATGCAGGGGAGGATTAGAAATAAAATTATTGTTTGAAAATAATTTTTTTTTTTAAATGTTTTGTATTATAAAAAAAATATAAATAAAAAAAAGAGTTTTTATTCAAAAAGGTGCTAAGTCAATATCTTCACATCTTTTTTTTTAAATTTTAAGAAAACTGAATTTTCTGTTCATATATATGTTTCTTGGTCTGTAGATATTTTATAAAAAAATATTCATAACTTTAATTGCGAACGTTTTTTTTAAGTTTTCTCCAAAGTAAGTTTTGTTTACTTAAGTCGTTTCTAAAATTGAATGGTAGAAGCCGTTACTTTGTGATAATCAATCATAATGATAGAATAAAAACACTTTTCTTTGTTTTTTATCACTGTTTTTAATATAACTAAGCGTTACTGCAGTTTCGACACTCAACGTGTCATTTTCAAACGATTCACAAACTGAATGAAGACATAAAGGAATTTTTTGCAGATTTATACCTAAGGTGACCCTTCTAAGTATTTGACAATAATACCTACTTAAACCCTAATTAACATAAATTGAGATTACAAATCTAATTCTGGTAAAACCAGGATTATGGCATAAATATATCAAAAAGAGGCGTATAATATAAGTCTAACTGGTCGTTAAGAAGGTTATTAGGTTGAACGTGATTATATTTGAATATTTCCAATGATTCTAATAAATTTAATTTAAAACTTTTTTCTTGAGTATGTAAAATATTTAGGTTCTCTAATTTTGGAAAAGTGTGACCAGATTCTAAGATATGATTTGAAAAAGTTGAGTCGGTTTTATTGAGTCTAAAAGAACGTAAGTGTTCATTATATCGAACTTTAAATGTACGACCAGTTTGACCTAAATAAGTGGCATCACAATCCGGGCATGTTAATTTATAAACTCCAGATTTCTCCAGATTATTAGTTTTATCTTTTGCATTAAATAAAAGGTGTGAAAGTTTTGACTGTGATTTAAAACTAACTTTAATATTATGTTGTGACAAGATGTTGGCAATTTTTTTCGGAAATGTTTCCATAATATGTTAAAGAGACATATTTAGTACTTTCTTTATATTTGACATGTGGATAAATACTGTGGTAGGCTAATTTTAATTGTTTCCTATTAATTAAAGTTTCTATTGTTTTTACTTGAAAGCCATTGTTAAAAGCTATTGTTTTTATAGTGTCTAATTCTGTTTTTAGATCTTGCTCCGAAAGAGGTAATGTTAGAGCTCTGTGTATCATAGAATTATAAGCTGCCAATTTATGAGATATAGGACTGAGTGATGAATTAGATATTGTAGTATCTGTGAATGTCAGTTTCCTGTAAATATTAAATGTAATTTGGTTATTGTTTCGCTTTAAAGTTAGGTCTAAGAAATTGATTTTATTTTCTTTTTCTGTCTCTAACGTAAATTTAATATTGGGGTGAATATTATTTATAAAGTTTAAAAAGATATCTAATTGCCTAAATGTACCTGTAAAACAGGCTAATACATCATCCACGTATCTGTACCAAAATTTTATATGTTTTTTGGCCAGACAAGATGACATTATTTTTTCTTCTAAATGAGACATAAAAATATCTGCTAAGAGGGGGCTCAATGGAGATCCCATTGCCAGACCCGTATTCTGAGTGTAATATTTATTATTATATTGGCAGTAATTTTGACCAAGTCATAAATCGAAGGCCGCCATTAATTCATCTTTTACTAAAAAATTTATATGTGATTTGTCTAAAATATCTAAAATAAGAGACTTACATTCTTCGGTAGGAATATTTGAAAACATATTGGAAACATCAAAAGACACCAAAAAACAATTTTCAGGAATTTCTTCCTTATTCAATGACTTTGTCAGTTCAAAAGAATTCTTTATTGTATACTTAGGTTGAAATCTTGTTTCTCTTTTAAAGATAAAATTAATTCGAGTTCCTAATTTGTGTGTGGGACTGTTAATATATGAAACAACAGGTCTTATTGGTGCATTTTCTTTATGGTTCTTAATAAGGCCGTAAAGTTTGGGTGAACGGGGGTTCATACTAGTCATTTTCTTTTTTTTCAAAGCTATTGAATAAAATATTACTATTTTATAAAAATTGTTTAGTTTTTAATTGAAAATTCTTTGTGGGATCACTTTTTAATTCTGATAATTCAGATTGGATGAAATTTTGCATCTTGTCATCATAATCATTTCTGGGAATAATTACAGTTGCATTTGATTTATCTGCCTTTGTAAAACAATTTAGTTTTAACAACTATTATGTTTGACATTTCTTTAATGAAATAATCAATATGGTTTACAGTGAGGAAGAAAAAGTCCAATTATTTACTTGTTATATACAAAATAACAAAAATAAACGTGCAGCAAAAAGAGCATATAGGGTGTTGTATCTAATTCGTCCAACACCATCAAAAATACGTTCGAAAATATTTACCGAACGGTGAATAATACCTACAGTTTTAGTAGAAAAAAGCGTGTAGTTCAAGCAAACCAGGAAGAACAGTTTTATTTCGAAGGTAAGCCCATCCATATTAATTCGCGAATAGACTTTTTTGAAACATTGTATTATTTTTTTAGAAAATTCTGAATGTAGTATAATTAATGCAGTCGATCAATCAGGTAAAAGTTATTCCAAAATCTGACGTACGTTAAAAATAACAGATACAGATCATATAAAATTTTACCCGTACAAGTTTTAACAGAGGCTCATAAAAGGAAAAGGATGGACTTTTGCCGCCAGATGATTCAAAAGTTGGATGAAGATCCCGATTTTTTTACTAAAATACTATGGACTGATGAATCATCCTTTTCTACGGCAGGAGTTTTTAATAGGAAAAATTGAAGGTCGTGGGAAAATAAGCACAACAGAAAAAGATTAGTAAAACAAATAAAAGAATCAGGAAGAAAAACTGTTAGCGTTTGGTGTGGAATTTTCAGAAACAAAATTGTTGGGCCTACAGTTTATGGTTATACTTTAACTGGAGTTACCCATCTGGAAATAATTATCCCAGAAGCAGAAAAATATTCCTCTGTAGAATTTTCCGGAAGCCGAACTTGATATGATTTGGATGCAAGAAGGAGCAACTCCGCATAGTGTCCTACCCATTCGAGATAGTTTAAATAACGTACTCCCAATATGGATAGAGAATAATGGACCTATTAAATGGCCACTTAACAGTCCGGATTTGACCCCTATGAATTCATTTTTTTGGAGATTTCTAAAAGACGTTGTCAATAATAATAGTAATAATAGTATTCAAGTCATTAAAGACAGGATTCGATTTGAAATAAACAATCTGAATGTAATTATAAATATAAGAAGACATTATCAATTATGCATTGACAATAATGGTGGACGCATCGAACAACTTTTATGAGTTATCATTTATTTAAATTAAAATTTCCTAAATAAATCTTTGTTATCTATTTATTTTGTATAAATATTTGGTTTTCTCTTCCTCACTGTAAACCATTTTGATTATTTCATTAAAGAAATGTCACTTATCAAACATAATAGTTGTCATTTTCATAGCTCACTTTAAAAATGTTAACTTTTCCATATTTACAGTAACCAGTTTAACTAAGATATTCGACGTTTAGTAACTCAAAAACGGTATGCGGTAGGGGTAACATATGGTATATTTTTGAAATCAAGAACAAAGGATCATTCCAAAAATTTAATAATATACTGGGTGGTATCCCATTTAAAAAAAATATACTTTTTTGGTATACCCTGAACTCTACACTTTTAATATTATAAATAGGACGACTAGTACTTGCAAAAAAGAGTGGTCCCAACTTTAAGCTAATTTGTTCCCAATCCTGACTGGCCTATGTATTTTCCTCTAGGAGTTCCTTCAATATTTATAAAAATATATAAGTTATTCTACTTAAAAATATATCTTTTTTTACGTTTCTCGTATATTTATAAAAATGTACTTTGAAGATATCTTCGAAATCTATGTGAAAAATTATGTAAAATTTGTTGTTGTTTGTAGAGCCAGAAGAAAGGTATATATACTGGACATTGTATTAATAAAAATACAACGTCTAAGATACTAAATTGTGCCTAAATGACCAAAAGTATCTAATGTACTATAATTTATTTATATTACCAAAATTATTTTAGATATTTTCAGCAGCATTTAAGATACTTATTTTAGATATTTTAAGGGGCATCTTTCATCTTAGGATACCTTTAAGAAAATGTATCTAGAGACGTGACTCCCTAAAGATACTTTTGAAATGTATCTCCATATAGTAACTAAGATATTTTTCAAATCTATCCCAGCTCTGCTTCTTGGGGAAATTAGTTCAAAGCCGCCCATGATTAGAGTGTGTTCTTTTGTCAAATATATTTGAATAAGCATCTAAATTAAAAAAAAATAATGAAACTAAATACAAACTTACTTACTTTGGATAAGTATTTTCTAATAATTTGTGGTTAAATAAAATCTAGCAGTCAGTTGGACAGGTACTTTTGTCTTCTTTAAATATTGTCTTTGTTATAGAGAAGGCCTTTAATTAAATAAAGTATAACATTGGAATAGAATTTGACTACCAGTTCGGTATATATGTATTTGTAATTGTTAATAAAATATTTTATCTATATAAAGCTCATAACTGTAGAGTTACAGATATATATATTTAAATTTCAAATTAAGATGTTTATGGGGAAAACGCTTTATGTTTTAAGGTGTTTCCCTTGTTTTATTATTCATTTCAAAAAGTCTCCATAAAATTATACATTATAAAAATCTTTATTGCGTCATTTTCTGACAAAATAAACAATAAAAAGAATAAAACGACTTCCTTGAGCTACATATATGAATTTAGACGTTTATGTGTATTAGAAACTAATTTTGTAGAACAGCGTTACTTCCTAGAAAACTGCAAATCTCTCTAACTCAATTTCATGTTTTTATTTCAACATAAAATTAACCCTACCGTGACGGGGCAATGGCTATCAGAAGAAAAAAATGATGTGCATCAGGGATGGAATATTCTTATTGTGTCATATATAAACCTCTCTTAAAAAATGCACTATTATCTACACACAGTTAGGTTAAATATTTTTGGAGTGTTGATTGAATGTAGTTTCTATTTTAGTTGTTGACACCTTGAACAAATGTCAAATAAAACAATATCATCTGTTCAGTATTCCTTACTAATGTTAAAAATGTCAAGGTTTATTACTTTCAAAATAATTGTGTTACAAGGCATGTTTCTCATAGTGCAGTTAAATCACAAACTATATACTCTGGATGTTATATTAAATTTATATAAAATTCCACAGTCTTAATTTCCATAAAAATATGGAGACATAAATTTTATCAAGGCTGCCAAATCAATTTTTGACCTTGACAAGTCTTTCAGATTTTAACGCCTTCACTTTATTGTTGCAAGCAATATGTTCCTACATTTAACACCTTTAATGATTCACAGACAGAACCATTGTTACCTAAATGTTTAACAGAATCCTCTTCGATATCAGCATCTATATCTATATCAGTCTTGGAATCCCCATATCCTGGATTAGTCGGTCTAGGTGATATATGTCCTGTTTCCTCAGTTCTGTTTCCACCGATTAGTTTATGTAAAAGTCCGGAATAATCTGTTACTAGCACTAAAACCAAACAAACCACAAAAACTATTCTAATAACAATTTTGCCCGTCGACACCATTATTGACGAAATTAGGACTAATAAGTCTGTCTCATAACATTTTGCGACTGATTGGAGTACATTTGTTACCTACCAGTTGATACAGCCTTGCTTACCTTGCGATTCCAGCCGCCCCGCTCCAACAAAGCGGTCACAGATAGTGAAAGTGGCACCGAAAACGATCATGTAATAATATTACGATAATTTGAGAACAAGTATTAGCACAGGTACTACAGAAAATATTCAAACACAACTTCATATCTAGTTCAATTTTCATGGGTCACGTTTATCTTTAAGAAAGATATCTTACAGAGTGGACAATAAACAACTATACCTACCTGTTAAAAAACACATTTCATCAACTTGTAAATTTCCATTAATTTTTTCATTAAATCGAGCACAAATCAATTTTATTCATAAGAAGATAACTAAATTTTAAAAAATACAAATTTCATTTGACGCTGCAAATCGGTTCTTTAATTTCAATAAAATGTATGTCTTCCATTTAACAAGACCGGCCCGCCCACATCAAAGGAAACTGGCAAGGGGGTTGTTGGGGTTATTTGGGAAAATTGGGCCCAAATTTTGGAATAATAATAATAATAATAATAATAATAATATTAAGTCCTGCCACCAGGCACCGAAATCGCACTTACTATCTCCATGTCCCATATATGCAATTTCGGTCTACATCCACCGGCATAACGCGACATTATGAGTGATATACTACCATCTAAGGCACTCGTACGGGGTAAATCAGACACCAGTGCTCCATTACGTCCCCGGAGATATTGAGTCCGTTGTCGAGAACGAGAAATGCCGGATTTACTACTCGTTCCCGACTGTCAGGCTAATCCAAGCCAACAAGCCTGACATAGTCCTCCTCGACCATCAACTCAAGGTGATGTATATATCATCGAGTTCTTGGCACCTGCGGAGAAAAACATCACCTTGAAGGAGGAGGAGAAACGGACCAAATATCGCGACCTCCGGTACGAGCTCCAAGTGCTGTACCCAGACTACTCGGTAAAAATGGTCGTCCTTATAATCGGTGTATTCGGAGGGATAAAGCCTACGCTGCTCTCGGAACTGAAGATCATACCGGCCTGCCAAAAATCAGCCGAGTGGCTGGCAGGTTAAATGCAGAAGGCGGTCATTCTGGGTTCTCTCCGTCTGCTTAGGGCACATGTTTCTGGTATCTACAGTCACTAACCCTGCGGGATGTGGGGAGTGGCTGTAGTTGATGCGCCGACGTGACTCCCGTGAGGCGTCGGAGGCCACGGGAGGACTGACCGTCATCGGATATTCCGAAAAAAAAATAAATAATGTTTTACAAATATAACTGATTCTATTAGAGTTTAAAAATGTACAAATAAAGAAAGAACCCCAGAAGTATCTTTAAGATACTTGTACGGATACAAAATATAAACAATTTAAAAAAGATATAAACAATATAAGCAATATATACAAATTACCAAATAACACAATTAACACATAGATAATAAATAATACAAATGAGTGTTAATAATCGCCAATCACCGGCGGCAGGAGACGAGCCACCCCCACCTGTAAATTTTACCAAATTTTGGCGAAAAGTAGTGATATTTTACTTGTCTAATAAATGGTGTTTCAATAAGAGCGCAATATTTCAAGGTTCAATAAAACATGGTTTTCCATAGTAAAGTGTTGATATATTTATTGAGTTATAATGTAGAGATTTGGAAGTTATGTATGAAATAAGACATCTGGTAAATGATCGCCATGGCTTTGCTGGCACATGCGTATTCTTTTGGCGAAATTTTGAATAACAGTGTTGCATACATGTGGCGGTATTCGTTGATATAGCGTCTAATTTCGGCCCTCATTGCTTCGGTGATCGAGGGCTTGTTGGCATAAACCTGTGACTTCAGATAACTTCATAGCTAAAAGTCCAAAGGTGTTAAATTGCAAGAGCGTGGCGGCCAATTCTGGTCACCAAACTGAGAGATGACAAGACTAGGAAAAGACTCGTGTAAGACCGTCAATGTTTCACGAGCGGTATGGCAAGTGGCACCGTCCTGCTGAAACCACATGTCGTCGAGAGTAATATCTTCCAATTGAGGCACAAGAAACTGGATTATTATAGCACAATAACGTTCGCTATTTACTGTTACTGCATTACGTGCCTCGTCCTCGAAGAAAAACGGCCCAGTAATTCCTCCAGACCACAATTCACACCAAACAGTGACATGCTTTGGATGCATTGCTGTCTCATGAATCATTATTGAATTTTCTGAACCCCAAATGCGGCAGTTTTGCCTATTAACGAAGCCATCAAGGTGAAAATGGGCCTCATCACTGAAAATGATTTTGTCCGCAAAATCGGCATTCACTTCTTGTTGTTCAAGAATCCAATTGGTGAACTCTCTTCGCTGTGCATGGTCTGTTGGCAGAAGTTGTTGAGTCAATTGGACTTTGTAGGCATGGACATGCAAATCTTTAGTGAGAGTACGCTGAAGAGTGGCTGTTGTAACGTCCAATTCTTGTGCACGATGACGAATCGACGTCTACTGGACCTCATCTCTTGTGTTTCACATCACTAACCGAACCAGTACTGTTCTGAATTTTCGATTATGGTCTTTTCACAGTAGTGTGGCACATCACTTCGACCGAAAATTCACACTTTGCGAATCGTGGCAATTAAACTTTCACCATTTTGATAATAATGTCTAACAATCAGAACGCGTTATTCTATCGTGTAATGCTCCATATTTACTAACTCGCGTCTGTTTCCTATCGACCTGGCATGACATAATCTTGTGACATCATGACAGCCAAACTGGCGCGCAATTCAAATCTTGCGCTCTTTTTGAAACACCTTTTATCTTATAGATAAGGGAGCGTCTGCTTTGTATCCCCTCCTAAGGATGGTATATCCACTTTACAATCCTCGTCTAAGATAGGCATAGCTTCTGCGTTTTAGGCTGATATATAAGCCGTTAGAAGACTGGGCCGATACTACTGTGTTCCGCTGATCTGATTGTTACCCATCCAGTTGGATAGATAAAGCAACGGCTAGTAGTTATTAGCCGTTGCTTTACTTTCTTATCGTTCTACACGATATAAAGTCGGTGCTATGCTTGCCCTTCAATTTTATTAATTCATTCGCAGTTAATAACCGGTGTACTCCGTGTGTCTGGTTGTGCTGAGGTCATCGAAATAGTCGCAGGAGAAGAACAAAAAAGTTATTTCGTCATCTAATGATTCGATGAGCTTAATTTTTACAGAGAAAAGTACGAGAAATCAAATAGCGTAAACAAGAATCTCATTTATTTATTTTTTTTACGGACATTCAAAGTAGTAATTGACTTTCGACGATTCTTGTCATCTTTAAGGGTCCAAGCCTAGCGCTGTGCGGTTTAATCCAGTCTGTTTCCCTCGTTCATGATTTTTTCAGCTTCTTATCAAAAATAAACATAACTCTATAAAATATCTGCAACAATTTATCACATTCTCTCTGTTTTTGGCATTTTTTACCGCACCGTCGCAAAAATAAAACGTAACTCATTTTTCTCAAAAAGTTACGGAGATGAGAATTGCTGAATTTATTCACAGATTAGGCAATATGTTTCATTTATTTCTTTAAATAAAGTTAATCTGCTTAAATTTTAATGTTTAAATCAAGTATCACGTCAAATCATGCACAAATGAGAATGATTTTCACGTTATATTAGTTTTCAACATTTATATCATTTCAGTGTTTTTAAAATATTTTAAATATTTAAAATTGTTATTATTTGTCTCAAAATTATTAGGTAAAATATTAACTTCACCACCTAGACTAATGATATTATATATACAATGCATCGGGAAGTTAAAATGGTGACATACTTTCGTATCCTACTTCCTTGTAGTTCGAATAAAGTGAAAACACTATTATGCTCAGTTATGTCATATTACAATTAAAAAATAACTGTGGTCTTTGAACTTATGAAGTAGGAGATTACTTTTAAATAATAATTACTTCATACACTACTAAGAGCTTGAAAAGTAAAAGTAAATACTTATATTTCTTTTAATCTTATAAATCTCCTCATAGTAACTAAGTTTTAACATTCTCCGTTATTTACTAGTTGACATCATAAATGCATTAGAATAATAATTATAAATACGTGACACACCTGTGTAAAACAACTATATATCTCCTAATGACTGGTGTCGATCTAATAGCCGAGAAGAAAAACATACGCTGTAAGGCAAAATTAAAATATTAACTTGATTATAGGTAATGCCAGATATAGATCTAACCTGGGGGCTGACCAATCTCCTACCAGACAATTTTAGAAATGACGAACTGCAATACACGGTGAGAAAATATATATCACTCAGTATTTCAATGAAAAATTGTTAAAGGAAGAATTTCATCTATAAATTTTCATACGTGCATAGCACGTGTCAACCACGTATCTTCAGCTTAATCCACAATGGCCCAGCACTTTAAAGGAGACACGAAAACCGTTTAATAAAAAATGTCGCAACTCCACTTTTATTCAATCAATTCTAAAAATGGAAAATATCATAATTTCATATCCTTTTAAAATGGTGATGAAATCTATCAAACTTATTAAAATGCAATGTAATATGCTTGACGGCAAGTGTATTTTTTTTTCTTAAATAAAGAGCTAGAAAATTAAGAACACCGTATCATTTTGCTTATTTCAAGCAGGCTTTAAAATTTGCTCGAGTTACTATGTTTGGAGCATGCATAGCTTTAATTTTCTCAGATGGCATCAAAATCTCAATTTTGAAATAAATTGGATTTACGATATTTACTGATTAAGGCGACGATTGTACCAAAACTTTACAAATCTTTAGTAGTAGTAGTAGCAGTAGTAGTTTTTCCTTTTTTTTGTGGAGGGCGTAGCCGGCGCGTTAGCTAACCGTAGCAAGAGGCCCTCCTGAAATCCCCAAAGAGAGACCAGACCGGAACCGCTTTCGCATTACCTCAGGCTGATCCATTACCGTCCTTGTGACGCCATCTATCTTTCGTCGTTTACCTACGTCCCCCGTCCACATTCGTGATTAGGGGTTCGGGAGTAAGAGTGATCGTCGTGCTTACTGCTCCTCTTGTTTCTTTTTTCGGAGAACTACTTCTACAAATCTTGCTATCACGTCCTAGTAGTCTCTGCTACGTAGCATGTTATCCATGATGTTGTCAGGTGTCATTTGAACAGCCAGCGTCATTTCCAGCAAGAATCTTTCCCGAGTCCATCTGTCGCATTCGAAGAACGTATGTTATGCATCCTCCCTTTGTCCCGTCTCACAGTATACGCCATCTGGGTTATCTGTTATTCTCATCTTATATAGATAGGAACGAAAGAAGCCATACCCGGTCAGGAACTGCGTTAAGTAATAGTTCACTTCGACGTATTGTAATGGTCCATTTTTAGAAACAATTAACTTACGTTTTATTTAATGCTAATTGCATATTTTGGTTTGAGGTAAACCTTAAAAATTCTAGAACCGACTTTACGGATTTGTAAATCTTTGATAATGTGTGCGACACTGGACCTCTTTTATTACTTTGTGAATTTGAAAATCTTTGATAATATGTGCGACACTGGACCTCTAGTGCGCCCGCGCGAACACCGCTATGTGGGAACGCTTGAACTGAGACGCGGGGACTCTCCGCCAAGCCATTGGAGAGAGCAGATATGTGGTTTATAGTCTGGTACGTTTTGTTCTACGTTATCTTTTCTGCGTTGAGAGGAGTCTTGAGTTAGACTTTGAGCAAGCGAGTGTACGTTGCTGAGCTGGTTTCATGATTTGTTCTGGTTAAGCTATGTATTATGGTAAAGTAGTTACTACGTAGGAAAGCTGTGTGAGAAGGTAGGATCCCTTCTTATTATTATTAAAATAGGTACCTATTCAAAAATTAAAGCTGGCATCAAAAGGCAGATTTGCCGATATATCTAGAGGTGGAGAAAGCCCCCCTAGAGTTTAGTTTTGCTCTTGAACTGTGCTAGGTATAAACTTGATGAAAGAAAACCGTTCTTTCCCCCTTTCTACGGCCCCCGTGAGTGTAGTTTTAGACTTTTTTAAATATGCAACTTTTATAGAATTTAATATCAAAAGAAAGGCGGGTGGCGCCCTAAAATAGACTTTATTGAAATAAAGGAACAGACTTATTATTTGCCTTTAAGATATTTTCTGAAACTTATATATTTTTTATATACTGTATGTTAACCAGGTTATTACTTGTTGACCACGCCCTAGATGTCTTTTTGCTCTATATATATTAAATATATGTATTTATTTTCTTTGGCCGTTTTATTTCAATAATAAAAATAAATAACGAGGGAAACCCCAGCGTTATAGTATCCGCGGTTTTCCCATGTAGTTATCCGCCTTATTAGGCTGGCAGTCCACCTTCGTCTGGATTCGGCATCGCAACACCGCTGCCACTCGTCCATGATACAGAATCTTTCTTAATTTTTCACTCTGTCTCTGTCTAACTCTGCCCTCCTAGAAAAGATCGTCTTGCGCTATTGTGCAAGCAGATCAATCGAAGGTGTTCCTGCTATTACCAAGACAGCGGGTTCCGAAACCGTGCGTTTGGCACTCACCAATCTTAGCGGCCCTCTTCTCTGTACCCCAGCTGGGCATTTCCTGTATTTCTCGACCCTCAGTGCATCCGCCCAGACCTCCGCCCCGTACAGTAGGATTGATTGGGTCATGGACATTAGTAGCCTACGCTTGTTCTCTCTAGAGCCAGCTACATTTGCCATTAATCTGCTAAGAGTAGCTGTCGTTGTTGCTGTCTTATCTGCCATGCGTTGGATTTGTTTCCAGTAGCAGTAGTAGTAGTAGTAGTAGAAGTAATAGTTATGGCAGACTGGCGTCTGATAAGTAGGTCACAAGTGGGCCGTTTTTCCGATCCCCCTACCGTCACATAAATTAGTCATTCCACTTGCTCCATTTAAACCTCCCTGACCTTCTGATAAAGGTCATGATTTCATTCAATGAAAGAGAGCTCACCGTCTCTTATCGAAGCCCCTCGGCAATTTCTTGCCTCAGTCGCCCTAACGCCCCATACTGTACCAGGAAATGATAGAACGTTTCTTTTTCCTTTCGCATTTTGGGCAGGTAGGATCTTTTTCAACATCCATCAGTAAATTTACACTGGCCTGTCAGGAATCCAATTAGTTAATTCAAATTCTTCAGGCTCAGACCGAGCAACCAGGCCGTCTCTAATCTGTTCGGATCTGTTAGAAAGTCTTAAGATTATCTTCAGTCTATATTTAACTTCCAATACTCCTGTCACATAAGCCCACGCATTGAAAGCTATAGTGATTACTCCTTCTGATATCCAAAATGGGTTCAGATCCGAGACAGAGTTTTCTCAGCACCGAATCTAAGCGATTAATCTGCTTTCTCGTTCCTTGGAATCTCTATAGATCCAAGAACCCACACAAGCCTTACCTTTTTATGCTTAGCAGGCTCTTCAAATGCATCCCATACCCCTTAACAAGAGCAGACTTCGTCCTAGGAGAACAGACCGCTTTCAGAGCCGTTTGGCCATGGGAGCATATGTATATTATTTGCTCCGTGCTATTTCTGACTTCTTCCTTATTTATCACTTCTAGGATTGCAAATATCTCTGTCTGGAAGACCGTGATGTCCGATTCCAGAGAGTAGTTCTCTTGCACTCTTATTAGATATGTTCCTTCTCCGACGCGACGGTTCGTCAGCCACACGAGAAGCATCTGTGTTGCATACCAAAGAGTGTGGAGAAAGTTATTTACTTTTCCCCTCACTCTTCTTTGTTCGGAAGACTAGAGTATATATCTTTCCCTTCTAACACTTTAAAGGTAGAGATGAAAATTTCCCTCTCCGTCAGTTCGGCGATTGCTGCATGACCTTCCTTTTTGCCACTACACCATCAGATTCTTGAGTTTTGCATTCTCAAATAAACCGCCATAGCTTCCCTTCTTGTCCATGAGGAGAGCGGCGGCAGGTACAGCAGGACCTTAAGAGTATCTGTTCTCATTTCGCCTGTAATTCTAGGCAGGCAAGTCTTTAAACACGCGCGAGCATTTGAGACGTGACCGTTTGATCTACGCTCGGCCACCAGATCACCGATCCATATTGAGGCCTAGGTCTGACAACCGCCGTATACAGCCAATGCAGGCTCCGTGGGATGAGGGTCCTACCACCCAACGTAATTGCTAAAACGTTGCCGTCGACTTTTCAATGATTCTATCAACATGCGCCCTTTACGACAGTTTCATATCTAGAGTCACCCACAGATATTTGACTTTTCGCATAAGTGTTAAAAAATCGTAAAAATCGACAGAAAGTCACTGTCAGAATTCTAAAGAATGAACACTTGCATTTGACAACTGATATCGCAAAAACAGAGAAGCGAGAAAAAAACAATGTTACTCTTTACTTAATCAATCACATAATAAAATTTAAAAAAAATATATTAGGTCGTTTTCAATTTTCCAAAAAATGGTGTAATGACATTTATTTCTTTCGTTAACACTCAATTGGGCCACACTGTAAAATGGGTATATCGACGATGAAAATAAAATGATTTGTGTTTGGTGAGAACCCACAAGTGGCGCTGCGGAATGGTTTGGTGTACGTTTTGATACAATAAACTGTGTGTATCATTATAAGCACATCATAAATTTGGTGATCACCGATTTACTGATATCAAACAATTTCCAATGTGACGGATTAGTTTCAACGGAAAATTTCCCAGCGGAATTGCATTCCATTTGGTGCAGACCAAATTTATCAAACGTATAGATACACCGGCATCGCATGCATTTAGGAACGATTTATCTTTTTCACTAGAATGTTACAGTACAGTCATTCTCGAAAATTGCACGAATTAATTGATTTCAGTAATTTTGTTTCCCTAAAAACATAAAAATACAGAAACATTCAATTAAATATAGAGGAAGCTTTTAACAGAGGAACGCGATATTTTTTAAGTTGTAAAAATATTTCAGAAATAATTAAATTAGCCGTTCTTAATAAAATTAAAAAAAAAATCCTGAAAGAAATTAATTTTAAAAAGTATTTATTTTGATATGCAATTCATAAAGTATTTATGATATGTTATGGTGGGAGAATAAATAATTATTTAACAAACAGATGACAAAAAGTCGAAATTAATGAAAAATTTAGTAATATTCTAATGATTCACAGCCCCACAAAAAAATTTCTGACCTAGCAACGAGATGAGTATATCCTTATGTATTTTTGATCGCTGATTCCGAATCCGGGGTCAAAAAAAGTCGTACACCCCCAAAAAAAAATTTTAGAACCAAAAAACACATAGGGTATATATGAGATAACGCTCTGAAAATGATGTTATCATTTTAATCAATCGTTTTGTTTAATATTTTCGAGAAAAATTGAATGTATTACGATAAAAATAAAGATAAATTACAGCGTTCACCCTATCAGTATGAAACGCACCCCCATAGAGGGTGAGAACCACCCTCATCTGCCACCAAACCAATTGATAACCACAATGACTGAAAGACATTTAAAAATGTTTAAGTTTCGTTAGGTTTGCAATAAACTGACGTAGAATTCACGTAATATCCCAAAACTACCCCTATAGCGTTATGAAAAACAACCCTTAACTTCAATTACAGAAAAAAGAAAGGAAAAAACATGAAATTTGATAACAATTTCGTTAGGTTTGCAAAGAACTGTCGTAGAACCTATTTTATTTTTATCTCAATTCATGAGACCTATCGTCCATTGATTTGGCAAAAAGATTCCTCATAATCAAATGACCCAGCAAAAGCATTAACTCTAACCTTTATTTTTATCGTAATACATTCAATTTTTCCCGAAAATATTAAACAAAACGATTGATTAAAATGATAACATCATTTTCAGAGCATTATCTCATATATACCCTATTCAGGAGGTGTTTTTTGGCTCTAAAATTTTTTTTAGGGGTGTACGACTTTTTTGACCCCGGATTCGGAATCAGCGATCAAAATACATAAGGATATACTCGTCTCATTGCTAGGTCAGCATTTTTTTTTTTTGGGGGCTGTGAGGCCTCCCACAGGGGACTGTGTTAAGGCTCTTTCTTATATATATTAGTCTATTAGGTAACCTAATATCTGAAGGAAATGTAATATCATACGCTGATGATACTGTTGCTCTAATCAGTGACAACAACTGGGATGATGTATAAGAAAGCTAAAGATATCATCTGCTTAATGTATAACTGGTTATGTTCAAAATTGCCGAGCCATAACATTTTAAAAACAAAATACATAAAGTTCCCTAATCTCAGATGCAAATCAAACAATCGTAAAACGTTTGATTCTACAAATTACAGCAAACAATATAATAACTGTAACTGTCAAAAACTAAGTCGCGTAAAAATGTTTAAATGCCATAATTGTTTAAATCGAGTCTTTTTAGACAAATGTGATTAACATACACGCAGATTTGCTTAAATTAAATATTAATTTAGGAGTACCATAAAGCAGTGTATTAGGACCATTGCTTTTTATTATTATTATCAATGATATATTGTATAATACGCTGGCGGTTCTTCTATAGGTTCATTTGGTCAATGACCTCCCACATACAAATAAAAAAATAGAGCTATTCATTTTCTGAAGTTTAAAAATATATAATATATATATTTTTAATATTCTTAAAAAATATATTAAAGTTTCTAATTCATTCTATGCACAATAGTATATAACATATTCATTACAATATTCATTTATAGATTTTAAAAATCTTGGGTCAATCCACAACTTGTCCTCAAAGATAGCTACGGATCGAATTTACAACGAATTAAAGTGAAATAGACTTATGCGCGAATCGTCAGAAGCAAAAGAGACAGAAAACACTGGTGGGGACAATGTCCCTGACACATTTTACGGAAACGGTAACGCACGATTCGCACGAAGTTCAGTAGAGCAGTCTTAATGCTGACTAGATACGCGTTGGTCGGTAAATTCTGTCGCGTTGTTTTTAATGTTTTTATTTGTGAACATTTTATTAGTAAATCTCTACTTGTCGTGAAATTAAGTAAAACAGGGTTTTTGGTGTCTACTATTAAATATGAGTGTTGTACAAAATGTATTAAAACTGAAAGATGGACATAAGTTGGGTTATAAAGACCGAGTGAAATTCAAAGGTGGTGGCCGTCCAAAACCTAATATGACGATAAAGCAAACATCTCTTGATAAGAAAAACGAAGTTAATAGGTATTTTCGAAATTGTACGATTTATCCGAGTGGATTTGCGGATGCGAGGTAAAAAAATGCATTTTTTTGTTTCCCATGCCTGTTATTTGGTGATGATCCTGATCCTATATGGTCCAAAATAGGTGTAACTGACTTGAAACATTTAAAAATAAAAGTACAGAAACATTCGCTCGCATCAAATCATATGAATAACTATTGTAGTCTAGCAACACTTGGTACAATTGATATTAGAATGCAGTTAGACAGTGCCTATAGAAAAAGTTTAAAAGCTTACAACGAAAACGTTCTAAAAATAGATATATTTTAAATAAAATAATAGACTGTGTATTATTTTGTGGAGCTTTTGAGCTAGCACTACGCGGACATGACGAAACTGAGTCCTCTGATAAACCGGGAATATTTCGAGGTCTAGTAAATTTTACATCTGAACTAGATGCCATTTTTAAATACCATTTGCAAAACAGTACTGTGTTTAAGGGCACTTCGAAGGCAATTCAAAATGAATTTTTGGATTCGATACTGGCGATTATTCACGAAGAAATAAAATCTGAAATTAATCAATCTGACTTCATTGCAGTTCAAGTGGATGAAACCACAGATAGTTCCAATAAAGTACAAGTAGTTTTTGTGTTTAGATACGTTTTAGACGGTGTTGTATGTGAGAGATTTTGGTAATATATTCAGCCTTAAGGAACGACATCGCAGCATTTGACAGATGTAATTTTAAAAGAGTTAGAATGTCGGAAAATTAATGAAAGTCCTGAAAAATTGATAGCACAAAGTTACGATGGAGCATCAGTAATGAGTGGTGCTTTTGGAGGTGTACAAGCCAAAATTAAAAAAAGTTATCCTTCAGCAAATTTTATTCATTGTTACGCTCATCAACTAAATTTAATTTTACAAAAAGCATCAAGTCAGGATAAAAGCATAAATTTTTTTTTTGCTAATTTACATAACTTTTCTTCATTCTTTGGAAAATCGCCAAAAAGAACAGCCGTGTTAGATAATGTTGTTAAGGTGAAATTACCTAAAGCGGCTCCAACACGATGGCATTTTAATACAAAGTGCACAGAGACTGTTTATACCTATCGAACAGAATTATTAGATTGTTTAGAAAAAATCATTGATAATGAATCAGAAAACAACACTCTAAACCAAGCTATTGGTTTAAAAAACTACTTACAAAATGGCTATAGCATGTTAGTAAAAATTAACAGTAAATCATTTACTGTGTCATAAAGTCAAATATCTGGGAGTCACTATGAACTCAAATTCCACACATCCACACATACAAAAGGCGCTGTTTAAAGTTGAACGGGTTAAAAGTAAAGCAAATAACGAGTATGAATTATGTCCCCTTCACCTACAGTGAGAACTACGCCCCACCCCTAGCTGCTCAGAGCATTCAACGAAAGCAGAGTGGTATGTAAAGGGCGCGTTATCAATACTCCACATAAGTACATCATTTGCTTTCCTTTAACGCATGTTCGAGTTGAATCACCGCTCGCTGTATGTGCCAAGTTTGTGACAAAATTTCCTCGGCGTGCTTTACAAGACATCCGCCCTGTAAGTATTCTGTCAGTTTTGAAAAAGTCATATCATTTTATTATGTGTTTATACAGTCTAGACTAAATTATTATATTCTTTGCTGCAGAAACGACACCGCTTTGATAACTCGGAAATCGGTTGTATTGAAAGTAATTTAGCGAAATAAGTAAAGCTTTCATTTAAAAACAATCTAAATAACTGTTATCATCCGCGTAAAAAAAGTTTACGGCTTTTTATTATACGGGCTAAATCATCAATAAATGGAAATAGTAATAAAGGACCTAAATTGGATCCTTGCAGCACACCAGATGAAGGGGTAATAAAGGATTTGATTCTTTTACATTCTCCAAACTGCCTTGTATAAATTAAATATGAAAAACGCCTTAATATTTGTACACTAGACTATATATGTTGAGCATCAGCGCAAATTCAATTGTGCTTTCTATGAGACTGTACTCTAGGTTATTTATAAATGTCATCAGTAATTTTAATACAGGTGGTATTCATTCATTATTTGATTGTATCGCTTTTTCATCATTAATAATTTCAGATTAAATCTATGTATTTATTTGTTTGTTAAGCTAAAAGCGACCTGAAAAATCGCATTGCATGCTCGATGGTCTTTATCAAATAAAATTGATTTCAAACGAAATTTATTGGTTACGCTTATATCCGGTATTCTACAGAATGTAATTAACCAATATAGTTTTGTTTTAATGATCAGTTAAAACTCAGGTTTATTATAGATATATAAATTACTTTATAATCTGTATTGTTCCACTGTTCCGCATTTGTTTTTAAATCTATTTTAAAAACAAATGTGGGATATCAAAAGTTGTGTTTCATTAGTTGGTGTCTAAATGAGATGTCCTCAAGTTCCTCAAGTAAAATACAACAAATCGGTTTAGTGATAGGATGGTTAGTGACATCATCATTAATTTCTTTGAATAAATTGCGAAAAATTGTTTTCAGTTTGAAAAGCAAATCAGTTAGTGATTCAGAGCTCAATGTAAATTTATTGAAGTCATTGTTTGAAGTTATTGGTTATCCTCTTTTAAATTTAGTAAATACAGTGTTAAGAACAGGAAATATGCCTTCTGAGTTAAAAGTTAGTACCATAGTTCCAGTGCCAAAAATTAAAGACCCAAGTAAACCCAGTGAGTACAGACCAATAAACCTGCTTCCGATTATTGACAAGATTATAGAAATTGTAGTTTCCGAACAGCTAACTGAATACTTTGAGGAAAATTGTCTGCTCTATGATGGTCAGTCTGGATTTAGGAAAAAGCATAGTTGTGAATCTGCTGTTCAGCTAGTGTGTGCCAATTGGAGAAAGTGCATAAGTGAAGGAGATATAGTGTTGTGTATTTGTTGATCTTCAAAGGGGCTTTGAAACGGTAAACAGAGATGTTCTTATAAAAAAACTTGGCAGGTATGGTGTTAAAGGGGTTGCAGTTAAATGGATTCGTGATTATTTATCTAATAGATATCAAAAAAACTAAAATTAGAAATAAAACTTCAAAATGTGGTGAATCTGTAATGGAGTACCACAAGGAAGTGTATTAGGTCCGCAATTATTTCTCATTTATGTGAATGATATATATCGATAACTAAAAAAATCGTTTGTTAATCTATTTGCCGATGATACTCTGATTTCTATTTCTGGGTCTGATTTTAAAGAGGTCGCTGATTTAACGAATTGCGAATTAGATATTTTGTATAATTGGTTAGGTTTAAATAAATTAAAATTAAATTCGGGGAAAACAAAATATATGGTATTAGGAACAAAAAGTAAATGTTGCAAATTTCAAGAACAGAATTTTAATATTGCTATCAATAATGAATTAATAGATCGAGTAGATGAAATGATATATTTAGGTGTAATAATAGATCCCCAATTGTCATTTAATTCCTTTGCTAATTATTTGTGTAAAAAAATTGGTAAAAAGCTAGGGTATCTTTATAGAATATCAACAAATGTATCCCAGTGGACCAAAAAGGTTATTTTCAATACAATTATTTTACCACACTTTACATACTGTACATCACTACTATTATCGGCTAATAAGACAGAAATTAGTAAACTACAATTGTTACAAAATAGAGGTATGCGTCTAATCCTAAACAGTGATAATAGAATCCATATAAAAGATATGTTAAATGAATTAAATTGGCTAAATGTTTGGCAAATCATTGAAAAGGTCAATCTAATACTTATATTCAAAATAAAAACAGGTAATGCTCCTAAATATTTTAACAAATTTTTAATAACAAGGTCTGAGTTAAATTCATATCCTATTAGATCAGGTGAGAATTTTCATGTTGAAGTGCAAAATTCGACAAAATTTTTATTTAATGAAGGTCTACGTCTTTTTAACGGTTTGCCCCAAGATTTAAAATAATGTCAAGATGTCAATATTTTTTCTAAAAAACTTATGAACTTTTATCTTTCTAAAAATTGTTATTCCTAGTTGTTCATTTTATACTGATTATAGTGACACTTATTGTAATTTTTTTCTTTTTTTCTAGAAAAATGCTAAATAAAATGGTTTATTATTATTGTTATTATTATTATTAAATAGATATAAATATAACGTATATTTTTAAACCAATTTCTACAGTGATTGAAATGTTAAAAAAAAATCATTTAAAATGCAAACATCAAAATGATGCACTCTTTACTTGTATACTTACCACAACAATATAAAATGTTTATTACTTTTCCAATAATATGAAACGTTTCTAACTAAAGCATTATCATTATCATTTGATAAATAAAAATCTCACTTTGGGGATCGAGTATTCATATATGATATATCTAGAACAATTTAAGGCAATTATAGTGTCTTTTAAGTGAAACATGCAAGTTTACAATTATAGCTTTAAATTGAATTATAATATACAGCAAGGGACGACCCTCGAATTAACCCGTCGTATATCAGAATTTTTTCATGCGGTCACTGTAATTGATATTTAATATGGCTACGATAGGAAGTTTTTAGAACCTGGTAAATTGACCAATAACTAGAATAATATTTAAATATCTTAATGATGGGTATATAAAAGCTATAGTTACATACTACATTAAATGTAGAAAAAAGTTAAGCTGATTTTTAACCGCGGCAATAAATTTAATGAAAGTGGTTTAATATCGATTTAAGAAACAAATTACCACTGTCCAATTAATTAATGCGCCTCAATAGAGTAGGACGAATTTGCACATTACAATAACTAGTGTACGGAAAAAATTTCAAATGTACGTTAACAATCATCATGCAAAATAATAATTTATTATTTACAACATATTTAAAAATCTCTGGCTCCATCCTATCCGCCTAACAGATGTCAATACGTTGCATTTAATGGTTTCTAGTCTGTCGAATACAATGCTACCTCTGGAGTCCCCCAAGGATCTATCCTTGGTCCGTTATTTTTAGTTGTATTTGTTAATGACATTGCAGATTATTTAAATAAAGTCAGATGACCTAAAGGATCGATAGCATAGAGAATTGTATTCAAAATGTAAATAAATAGTAGTTGTGCAAAGTACAAACTTCCCCTAAACTCCCAAAAATGATGTTATGCCTTATATATGCAAATCATTTTCAATATCGTACGATTATAATATTAAAAATGATATACTAGTTAGGACGGACACGCTCCTGGACTTAGGTGTTATCTTTGACAAAACATTATCATTTAATTTTCGTACTAAAATCATTGTGTCTAAAGCTGGCAGATCGTATGGCTTTATAGATAGATAGATAGATAGATAGATAGATAGATAGATATCGTTTATTTAACCACATTATATACAGGTTTGTACCTTTGTAGGAAGTCAGAGCACAAAAATCTTATAGTTAAAAGAGAAAAAAAAATTTAAGGATCATTTAGGGTTGATATATTTAAATATAAATATACAAAGCACAAATACAAATACATAAGCTATAAGCTAAATAGTAGAAGTAAAAGTAAAGTAAAAACCACTGTATATACAGATTGGTACTTTTGTCGAAAAAACAAGAACTTTCTTATAGTTAATAAAATTTAAAATATTATACAGATTTGATGTATATAAATACAAACACGTGAAGCACAAGCTAATATATAAACTAAAAACAAAACAGTGGAAGTCAAAAGGAAATTAAAATTAAATAACCGCTGTATATACACATACCAAACGATTGTCGAAAAAGAAAACAAGAACTATCTTATGGTAAGTAATATATGGTTAGTATATCTGTATAAATAAAGACACATATATGACAAACCAGTTTATATACAAACATACATACACATATGCAGATACATACACACATGCACATACATACACACATACACGCATGCATGTAACATATACACACATATATATATATATACACACATCTACATATATATACACACATATACATATATACACACATATACACAGATACACACATATACATATACACACACTGATATGCATATATACACATACATATACAGGGTGATCTACCACGAGTGTGCCAAACTTCAGAGGCTGGTAATTTATCAAAAAATAAATGGACTTTCATTAATAAACATATGTCCTAAAACGCATAATAAGAGAGCTATAACCCCTTAAACGGGGTTGATGAATACCAATTTTTCGATTATAAGTCCAATATGGTGGTGATTAAAAAAATGAAATTTTCATGCATTACGGCCCCGATGTAGGCGCATAAAATTACAAATTTCCTAATTAACAGCTTGCCTTATTGAGGTAGTTTTGAGGGGTGAGGGGTAGTTTTTTACCCCAAACTTTTTTTGACGTCACTTCCGAAGCAAAACTTTTAAATAACATTATTTCCCATGCAATGACTCAGAAAAAAGTATTTTTCAAAATTTCTGTCACACCAACCGTTTTTGAATAATTTGCGTTGAATTTCATTTTTTTAATCACCACCATATTGGACTTATAATCGAAAAATTGGTATTCATCAACCCCGTTTAAGGGGTTGTAGCTCTCTTATTATGCGTTTTAGGACATATGTTTATTAATGAAAGTTCATTTATTTTTTGATAAATTACCAGCCTCTGAAGTTTGGCACACTCGTGGTAGATCACCCTGTATACACATGCATACATATACACACATATATACACACACATATACCCATGTACACTCATAAAACAAAATTAAACTAAATAACAAAATTAGACTAAATAACAAAATTAAACTAAATATCGGGTAGTTCTGCTCCACATCAATATAATAAATACAATGCGATTTTAAATGGGTAATCTATTTATCAATTTCTTGTTTATTAGAGTAATGCCCGTAAATAATCTTCAATTGAATAAAAACAATGTTTTAATATAATACTTCTAATATTGTTTTTAAAACGATTTAAATTTAGTGACTTTACTTCGGGGGTAGTTTATTATACAAATTAAAATTTAATGAATTACTTTCAGACTTTTTCAGTCTAAAACGAGGTATCCTTAGTAAATTTTCAGATCTTGTACTATAGTTATGTAAATCAGCACGGTATCAAAACTACTGACGTTTTTATGTATTTCAATTAGAGAGAAGTATATATGTAAAGATGGTAAAGGCATTATACCGAATTTTAAGAATAGTGGTTGACAGTGTTCCCTATTATTATTAATTCCACTGATTACTCTGACAGCTCTCTTTTGAAGATGAAAAATTCTTATGGGATGACTTAAATTACCCCATAAGGTTACTGCATAAGAAATAGACGAATGAAATAATGCAAAATATGCAAAATGTTGAAACCCAATACCAACTTCAATTGGCGTAATAAGAAAATTACACTGGTAAGTGATTTCCCCAAATAGTCAACATGACTATTCCAATTTAAATTGTCATCTAATATAACCCCCAACAACTTAACGCTTTCTCCCTTAGTGATGCTATGATTCGAAGATACAACAAGTTTCTGTGATTTATCCCCGTTAAGTTTAAGTTTATTTGTAATAAACCATTTGTTAGCAATTTTTTCAATTTGATTTAAGCTATCGAGAAGATTTGAACAGTCTCTATTTGAAGTAATTAAAGTTGTATCATCGGCAAAAAGGACACATTTATACGGCTGGAGAAAATAGTAAATATCGTTTATAAATAATATAAATAGAACTGGTCCCAACACAGATCCTTGAGGCACGCCATGTTTAACATCGCAGAAATCTGAATTCAAGTTGTTAATACTAACATATTGCTTCCTATTTCTAAGATAAGATGTAAAAAGAAGTAGAGGCAAACCTCTTACACCATAATACGATAATTTTCTTAGCAGCAGGTCATGAGGAACACAGTCGAAAGCTTTAGAGAGATCACACAAAGCGATTCCTGTGTGTTCTTGCTCCTCAAAATTTCGAATTATGTCACCCGCAACTCGCTGTACAGCTTGCGTTGTAGAAAATTTGGAACGAAAGCCAAATTGGTTAGGTGAAGTTATTGAATTACATTCAAGGTGCTGAGACAGTGCCCATTTTAAGAGAATTTCAACTATTTTCCCAAAAATGGGAATAATCGAAATCGGACGGTAATTGTCCACTAATGTCATGTCACCCTTTTTAAAAAGCGGAATAACCTTAGTTATTTTAAAGGCGTCTGGGAAAAATGCTTCCATAAAGCATCTATTTATTAATGCGGTAAGGGGACACAAAATTATACCAATAGTTTTTTTAATTAACTCACTATTTAGATCATAAACATCAGTACAAGGGGGAATTTTTTAAAGCATTCACTGCATCGAGTACGTCATATGTGGAAGCTGGCTTGAGAAAGAAGGAATGAGCTACGACAGGAATTTTACCCATTATATCATTTATATTTACATATATCACTGATTGGAAGTGAAGTAATAATATCTTCTGCTACAGTGCTGAAATAATGATTGAAATCATCCTGTGATAAAGCAGGATCTATTTGCGATTTCGACGAATTTTTATTGTTACGCTCATAATTTATTAGTTTCCAGCCGTCTCTAGATTTATTGTCTGAATTTGCAAAAGGTTGATCGTAAGCAGCTTTTTTTTGCTACATTTACTGCACTTTTATAATTTTTATGTAAATCTTTGTCCACTTGGAAATGCGTAGGGTCTTTTGTTACATTACATATTTGCTTAACGCTAGCCAATGTGTCACGCATTGTACGTAATGACTCGTTGAACCAAGTTACTGGTGGTTTACTATTTTTAAAGGCACCAGATTTTTATAATTGTCAACTAGTAAATTCGACAAAAAGTCTACACTGTAATCGTTTCTTAAAAAAATGTTCCAGTTAAGATCAGAAAGTGAAGCACGTAATTTGACAATTCCACTATTTGTGATACGCCTTCTCAATACTTCCCTAGGAGAGTCAGCAGCAGCTTGAATAGTGATATATTGACCTAAATGATCCGAAAGACATGGAACAATTACTCCAGCTTTATAATCATTATTTTTTTAAATTTGTAAGGATATTGTCAATGCAACTAGAGGATTTTGCGGTAATTCTCGTGCTGTCCTTGATAACTGCATCAAGACCAAAAGAATCCACAAGTGACACTAGATCAGTCAAATGCGAGGTTTTGTTATGAAAATTTATGTTGAAATCACCCATAAGTACAATCTTAAAATTACCTGTAGAATATTTGAATAGTAAATTTTCCAAATTGGTTAAAAATATATTGAAGTCCCCTGTACAAGATCTGTATACCGTAAGAATTAAATTTTACTTTCTGTTAATTTTACCCCACAAAATTCTGAATTAAACTCACTATTAAAATCACTTAAATTTAACGATATGCATTTAACATGGTTACTGAAAAATATCGAAACACCCCCATGTATATTTATTGTCCTATTAAAGGAATTTGCTAAATAGTAATTTTCTAAATTTACGTATTTTAAAGTCTCTTCTTTCATCCAATGCTCTGATAAGCAAATCACGTTATATTTCGATTTATTTAGAAACATAGTTAATTGAGGGACCTTGTTCGATAAACACTGTATATTGATATGAAACAGACTTACCGTATCAGGCGAAGTAAAATTGCACTCAGATGCATCGATTGATAGTCAAATGAGCATCATGAATTGGAATGTTTAATTTACCAAACTGATTTCAGAGAGTCTTGGATATAAAAAAGTATTCTCATTGCTGCTTGTAGAATCATTGATGGTCGTCGATAATGCACTTTCTTCTAAATTGATAACCATATTCGTTGTGACATCACAATCAGGTCTGTTTTGTTATTGGGAAAAAATTCTATCAGGGTTGCTATTCTTAACAAATAGTATATATCTTTGGTCAGTTTCCTCCATAAGTTTCACCTCTGTCAGATTTGAATTAGAATTAGAGTTAGAATTTCATGTGGTTTTTCTAATATTGACACACTTAAGATGCTCTATTTTTGTTATGTTAGAGCGAAGCTGGAATATGCCTCAGTTGTCTGGTCCCCCACTACAATACACATATCAATAATTTAGAATCATTTCAACGCAAATTCTTGAAATTTCTGTATTTTAGAATCGAGAGTACATTTTGAATACATCCAGTGGTCAGCTACCTACAATAAGACCTGCTTGATAAGTAAACTTTTAACAGTTTAAGTAGTAGGCGTGAGCCTATATCTCAACTTTTTCTGTATAAGCTCGTTAATGTTAATAAAAAATTGATGTACAAAAATTGGCATTTAAATTATGTTTTCTACAATCCTCTAGAAAGTTAACTGCTTTTGGTAAATTTTTTATGTGGAAAGTACACATTTACTGGTCTAGTCCGGTAATATGATGTAAGGGATCGGTGAAAGCTTTTACCACTCCCTTATGTCACTTTTGGTTGACAAAACAATATTTTATAACACTTATAAATGATTAAACCAGTCTTCTTTGAAAGTAAGCGTTTGACATCTGTCAGTTGATTTTAGAATTTTCTTAGAAGTACAATTTTTAAACTGGCAAGAACGGTTGCAGAAAAAAATATTATATGCATCACATCCGGAAAGTGTCCTTACTGGGCTCACTGGCTTCAGGGCTTGTTATGGCTCGCCTTGAATATTGCCAGCCCGTCCACTAGTGAATCAATTTCCCGATCTTGTTATATAAATAAGAATTTTTACATCCCCAGAATAAGTTTACATCACAGTAATGTATTTTACCTTGCTACAACTCGCACCAATGCACTATTCTTTCCCATTCACATAATTTGAGAAAATCATTACTCTGTCTGTACTGATATTGACATATTACAAAGGATTCTTTTTAATTATACAAATATTTCCTTACAAAAACCGTTTATTTGTGAAACGGATTTTCATATTTACATAATAATCAAGAAACTATAAAAAAAGCTATTGTTTTAAAATTTGAGAGGGTTAAATTTAATAAACAGCCGAGATATGAATTACGTCTACTGAATTTATATTTCAGAATAGTACAGGGTGATTCCTATAACGTTCTCACCCCAATTTTTTGGTTTGTCTTTGGAAATAAATTAAAAATGTTTAACGTTTTTTTCCACGGATTTCGAAAATTTCAACAAAAAAAAAACAACAATTGAAAGTCACATAAAAAGTGGGAAAAACAAAGCAATGGTTTTTTAAATAGAACGCTCTGTATATTTTTAATATTTTGAAAAAGATATAAATCCTCTTTTCAAAAATATAACATAACATAACTAGAGCTGTCCGATGTGCCTGGAGTACAGCCACGGTCTTGCGCTGTCGTCACACGTGCCGATTTAGAAGTGATTTACTATTGCAGTCTTATTTGAAAGGATAATGCGTGAGGTTGTACCTATAAATTATACATAATGTCAAACGCGCCAAAGGGTAAAAAACGACCGTACGCGGACACAGTGAATAAATTTATCGGTGAATTTCCGGATTTATTCTATGACGGATGCAAAATAATTTGTAAAGTTTGCAATCAAGACTTAATGTGCTGGCACAAAACAGATGGTCGTCGTCATATCAATACCGTGCAACATCAAAATAAAAAAAATGGCATGCCTTTGACAACTCAGTTTATGTTTGATTTATTGTTAATGTTAATAGCCTGTAATGTTCCGCTACACATACTGGATAAACAACCATTTCGGGAGTTTTGGAATAAATACAATCCCCAGGTGAACTTACCAAGTCGTACATCGTTATGTAGATATATTCCAGCTGTTCGTGAAGACATTGTAAATAGGATTAAATGTGGATTAAAAAATACACGGCTCTGCTTATGTATTGACGAGACGACAGATTGTAAAAAAAATTCTATTTTAAATATTATAGTACGTGTACTGGACCCTCTTAAACCAACATTTCCACTTTTACTAGCTAGTAAAAGACTAACTGCGTGTACTGGCGAAATAATTACGCGTGTGGTGTTGGAGACATTCGAAAAATTTGAACTTTCAACAAGTCAAGTATTGATGTTTGTGACTGATGGTGCCGCGACAATGCGTGTGGTAGGCCGTTCTCTTCAAAGAGACAATTGTAGGTTTTTACATGTTACGTGTGAAGTGCATGCATTACATCTTGTGGCAGAAACGATTCGAAAATGTTTTCCAGAGGTAGATGCATTAATAGCAAATACAAAAAAAGTATTTCTCAAATCTCCTAAACGGCTTCGAGCATTTCACAGACAGTGTCCTGGTATCCCTGAACCACCAGAGCCGATTCTTACACGTTGGGGAACGTGGTTGAAAGCGGCTTTTTATTATGCTGAATATTTTCAACAAATAAAAGCTGTGATACTACAGTTCAACCCTAACGAGGCTGCAGCTATTAGGGAAAGCCAGACAAGCTTTCAAGGCGTTTCCCTTGAAACAGATTTAAAAAGTATTAATAACAATTATAGAGGACTACACGACGCAATAGCAAAATTGCAAAATAGTTCGTTGTCGTTAGTGGAATCGCTGCAAATAGTGGACGACGTAAAAACACAGCTACAGGCTATAAATGACGCAAAAAATAATCGCGTTAGTGAAAAAATTCGAGAGTGTATTACAGAAAGATCCTGTTTTAGCAAATTAAGACAAATTTTGATGGTGCATCTACAACTTCGTTAAGTGAGTTCACAGATTGTTTTACTTATGCCTGTATTACATCCGTAGATGTCGAACGGTCATTTTCGAAATACAAACATATTTTTTCACCAAAGCGAACATCGCTGACAGTGACAGCTGTAGAAACATACCTGATGCTATTATACTATAGATCTTCCCCACTTTGTGATGACGACAACCAAACTACTTCATAAATCTGTTTAAAAGGGTGAGTTTTATACAAATTTTTATAAAATGTAACATTATTGTTAAAATTTATTTCCATTTAATATACTTATTCAAGTATTATGATATGATGTAAACATATGAGTCATATGACGGCTCTGGCGGCCAGGTGACCTCGGACAGCTCTAAACATAACATATACATTTACTTTCATATTTAATAAAATACTGATGATAATAATTGATATAATTTAACACCGAGTTGGCTTTGAATGTTTTTTGAACTGTCACTTAAATAGTTTGTGTTGTAACTCTTTACGTTGATTAAAAGCTAAAAATTCCTTACTCGGCAAAAGAGAAAAAGATATATTAGAATGTTCTTTAATAAGTGATAAAAACTCTAGTGCTGCTCATAGAATGTATACCGCTCAATATCCCAAGTACCGCATCGTACTTAGTTTAAAAAATTAAATAGACGATTTAGGAAAGGGGAAGTGCACAATAAAGAAAATAGAAATAAATGTAAAACTGTGTTAACAGACGAAAATGAGTTAAATGTTACAATTTATTTTAGGGAAAATCCCATTCGATTCGTGATGCTGCTCGAGATTTAAATATATCTTATAAGTCCATTCAAAAACATTAAAAAAGCATAAATATACGCCACACAAAATACGACTAGTTCAAATGTTACATGAAGATGATAAAAACAAACGTGTAAAATACTGCAATAATATTTTAAATAGATTTGCTTTGAACAATCATATCAGAGTGGATAGGAAAGCATGGAACTATATCGTAACCTCCAAGAAGCTCAGACTTAAATCCACTGGATATTTTTTTAATGGGGACACTGAAGTCTATAAAAATAGAAGTAACACTGTAGAAGAATTGAAAGTTAAAATTTCGGCAAAAACAGAAAATATAAATAATTCCAACATGTTACAAAATATAATAAATAATATAAATAAACGATATACTATTTGTGTCGAATATAATGGAGGACATTTTGAAGACTTCCTTTAAATATAAATGTTATTTGTTAGTTAAGATATTTGAAGTTATTTGCTTGATTTGATGTTATTTGCTTTGTTAAATTTAAATAAAATTTAATTTATTCTTATAAATTATTACCATCAGTATTTTACTAATGGTAATGGTAATGGTGGGGTGGGCTGACCCCTGGCAAGTAGGCTGCAGACAGGCCCTTTTTATCAACTCCCAGCTGTCCCCTCAGCCATGTGCTTCTCTTGCTCCCTCATCGAATCTTTCCGACCTTCTGATAAAGGTCAGGATGTCACTCATTGCGAGGGAGCTCATCTCCTCCCTTAGAAGCGACTCAGAACCGAAGATACTGTGTCTCAGGCGCCCAAACGCTTCACATTGTCCCAGGAACTGGTAAGATGTTTCTTCATCTCTGCTGCACCTTGGACATGTAGGGTCTTTCTCAATACCTATCAATGATAGATGCCTCCTAAATCTGCAGTGGCCTGTCAGAACACCGAATAGTAGATTCAGAGTTTTCCGACTCCGTCCCAGCAATCAGGCCGATCTCGATTTGTTCGGCCCCGTCACAAAATCTCGGGTTTGCCTGCAGGCCCTGTTGGTCCTCCAATGCGCCCTCAGTATCTCGTGCGTCCACTCATTGAGGGCCGTTGTGACCTGCTTTCTTGAAATACCTAACATAGGCTCAGGCCCGTGACAGGGTTCCTCGGTTCCGAGTTTAGCCAATTCATCGGCCTTCTCGTTGCCTGAAACTCCCATATATCCCTGGACCAATACCAGTCTCACTTGTTTATGCCTAGCCAGCTCTTCTAGGGCATCCCCACACTCCTGGAAGAGAACTGATCTCGTCCTGGGCGAGCACACCGCTTTTAGAGCAGCCTGGCTATCGGAGCAGGTGTATATTATCTGTTCCGCCCCATTCCTAACCTCAGCCCTACCCGCCACCGCTAGGATGACGTAAACCTCTGCCTGGAAGACCGTGGTCTACGAGCCTAGAGCAAAACTCTCCTGTACTTCTTTGCCTTCCAGTTATATTCCCGCCCCGGAAGACGGTCTAGTGGCCACCCAAGATCCGTCTGTGTAACACACCAGAGAGTCCGGGAGGAAGTCAATTCTTCCCTTCACTCCACTCCTCCCTACTGGGAAGAGTGAGAATGTAATTCCTTTCCAACCTTAGCTGATCTTTCGCTTCTCTCACCTTCAGGACAGAGAGAGGGATTTCCCTCTCCGTCAGTCCAGCAATTGCTGCGTGACCTTCAGCTCTGCCTAAACGCTGCCAGCTCCCAGAATCCCGCATTCTCAGATAGGTCGTCATAGCCTCCCTCTTTATCCACGAGGGAAGCGTTGGCAGGCCTAGCAGAACCTCCAAAGCAGCTGTCAGTGTTGTCCTCATTGCGCCAGTAATCCCTAGGCAGGCTAGTCTCTGGACTTTTGCCAGCTTTCGGGACGTAATCGCTCTGTCCACGCTCGGCCACCAGACCACAGATCCATATTGGAGCCTCGGCCTGATGACCGCCATGTATAGCCAGTGTAGGATCCGTGGGTTGAGACCCCAGTTCCTACCTACCGCTCGGCGCAATTGCCAGAAGGTTGCAGTCGAATTTTTGATGACGTTGTCGATCTGCGGCCCCTATGACAGTATTTTACTAAATATGAAGGTAAATATATATGTTATATTATATTTTTGAAAAGAGAATTTAAATTTTTTTCCCACTGTTATTTGACTTTTAATTGTTTTTGTTTTGAAACTTTCGAAAACCAAAAAAATTTGGGTAAGAATGTTATAGGAATCACCCTGTACATGAGACGGTTTCGTCACAAAGTTTATTTAACAGATTTTAAGAAAGTCTTGTAATCCACGAGTTGTATCCATTTTAACAACATAGAATATTAAAGTGTACTTTAAAATGGTGAATGCGACGGTTTTGACACAATATTGTTACAATTCAGGGTAATGAGTAGACCAGACCAACTTCTATGGTTTCATTGTTTGAACAAAATCTTCACTGCTATATTATTTAAAACAATTAACCCATGATTTTAAGTGCTAATGTCATAAAAACAGTAAAACGATTGTTTTTTAATCTAGTATTTGCCAGAAAATGCACTTTGTTATTAACGATAGTTCCCATATTTCGCAGTCTGAGAACTAGTTACTCGATAAATTTTCAGTAAACACTAATAAAACTTTAATATAGTGAAAAGTCTGTTATGCAGTTTTTTTCAATATTCAAGGATTATTCAGGAGAATATGGCCACATGTTCAGTCATTCATATTGTGGGTATTAAAACCTGGTTAAACATTTATTAATAATAATAATAATAATTCTGTGCAATACAATCGGAATCTATCGATGGCCTGGATTGATTACCGCAAGGCATTTGATACAACATCGCATGAGCTATTGTTCTACTTGCTCGAATGTCTTGCGGTACCAGCACCACTAGTGAGATGCATAGAACAGCTGCTGCCGCTCTGGAAGACCCGCTTCACCATAACATCAGGTGCACAGCGGGTCACGACAGGGCAGGTGGCATTTAGGAGAGGAGTTTTCCAGGGTGACTCTGAGTCCTCTCCTCTTCTGCATCTCACTGCTGCCGTTGTCTGTTGGGCTCCGCCAAACCCGCGGATATCAATGTGGCCACCCAGCGACTGGAGGCATAAGGTCACCCATCTATTTTATATGGATGACCTTAAACTTTATGCCTCCGGTGAGCGCGAACTACAAAACGCTCTTAGGGTGGTCGAAGAATATACGCGGACAATTGGTATGGAGTTCGGGTTGGACAAATGTGCAGTCGTCCACCTCAAGAGAGGACGATGCGGGGAATTTCCTGAAGATGCGCAGCTCGCAGACGGAAGCATCCTAAGACATCTGGATGCTATACATATCTGGGTGTGCAACAAAGGCACATCCAGGATGTATCACAAATAAAAGATTCTCTCCGCGGCAAGTACAGACACCGCCTCCGAAGATTTGGTCTTCCGAACTTTCGGGGAAGAACAAGGTGTCTGCAACTAATATGCTTGCCGTTCCGATTCTGCTTACTCCTTCGGAGTAGTAAAGTGGAGGGTAGATGAGCTGCGTCAATTAGACAGAGATACCCGCAAGATGATGAATATTCACAGAAGTATTCATCCTAGATCGTCCGTTCCTCGTGTGTACCTCCCACGTCTACGGGGGGCCGAGGACTCTTGAGCCTGGAGTGTACGCATGGCAGAGCAGTACTGAGTATGGCATGTAACATACTCAGGAGCTCAGATCCCTCTTGCGGTTCGTAAAACATCACGAAACTGTAGGAGTGGGAGCAGGATTGTTCAAGGCAGCAAAAAGAGCCGCAGATGAACTCGGTCTCGCATTTGACATCAGGCGAGGAGGCCCGCGAGGTGCTGATGTTGAGTCAGTCACCGAACTTCAGCCAAATCGTCTGAAAGCCCGAATTAGAGCTGCCGAACAGGAAAATCTGTTTCGGCAGCACGTCGATAAACCCCAGCATGGTGTCTTCTATAAGAACATCGAAACACTGGGTTTATCGACCAGGCTGACCTTCGCCTTTCTAAGGTCAGCAGGGCTTAAGTCGGAGACCGAGGGATTCATTATGGCCTGCCAAGATGGTGTTATCAACACCTTGGTCTACCGTAGCCGCGTGTGGCGTGTAGAGGTTCCTGATATCAACTGCAGGACCTGCCATCAGGCGCCGGAATCGCTCATGCATTTACTTTCTGCATGCCCCATATATGCGATTTCGGCCTACATCCACCGACAACGCGGCCTTACGAGTGCTATACTACCATCTAAGGCACTCGTACGGGGTAGACCAGACACCAGTGCTGCCTTACGTCCCCGGAGATATTGAGTCCGTTGTCGAGAACGAGAAATGCCGGATTTACTGGAATTACTCGTTCCCGACTGTCAGGCTAATCCAAGCCAACAAGCCTGACATAGTCCTCCTCGACCATCAACTCAAGGTGATGTATGTCATCGAATTCTCGGCACCTGCGGAGAAAAACATCACCTTGAAGGGAGGAGGAGAAACGGACCAAATATCGCGATCTCCTGTACGAGCTCCAAGTGCTGTACCCAGGCTACTCGGTCAAAATGGTCGTCCTTATTATCGGTGTACTCGGAGGGATAAAGCCTACGCTGCTCTCGGAACTGAAGATCATACCGGCCTGCCGAAAACCAGCCGAGTGGCTGGCAGGTCAAATGCAGAAGGCGGTCATTCTGGGTTCTCTCCGTCTGCTTAGGGCACACGATTCCTGGTATCTACAGTCACTAACCCTGCGGGATGTGGGGAGTGGCTGTAGTTGATGCGCCGGCGCGACTCCCGTGAGGAGTCGGAGGCCACGGGAGGACTGACCGGCATCGGGAAACCGAAAAAAAAAAAAAAAAATAATAATAATAACGCAATTGGTATGGAGTTCGGGTTGGACAAATGTGCAGTCGTCCACCTCAAGAGAGGACGATGCGGGGAATTCCCTCTGAAGATGCGCAGCTCGCAGACGGAAGCATCCTAAGACATCTGGATGCCGGAGAGACCTATACATACCTGGGTGTGCAACAAAGGCACATCCAAGATGTAACACAAATAAAGGATTCTCTCCCGCGGCAAGTACAGACACCGCCTCCGAAAGATTTGGTCTTCCGAACTTTCGAGGAAGAACAAGGTGTCTGCAACTAATATGCTTGCCGTTCCGATTCTGCTCTACTCCTTCGGAGTAGTAAAGTGGAGGGTAGATGAGCTGCGCCAATTAGACAGAGATACCCGCAAGATGATGAATATTCACAGAAGTATTCATCCTAGATCGTCCGTTCCTCGTGTGTACCTCCCACGTCAACGGGGGGCCGGAAGGACTCTTGAGCCTGGAGTGTACTGGCAGAGTAGTACTGAGTATGGCATGTAACATACTCAGGAGCTCAGATCCCCTCCTGCGATTCGTAAAACATCACGAAACTGTAGGAGTGGGAGCAGGATTGTTCAAGGCAGCAAAAAGAGCCGCAGATGAACTCGGTCTCATTTGACATCAGGCGAGGAGGCCGGCGAGGTGCTGATGTTGAGTCAGTCACCGAACTTCAGCCAAATCGTCTGAAAGCCCGAATTAGAGCTGCCGAACAGGAGAATCTGTTTCGGCAGAATGTCGATAAACCCCAGCATGGAGTCTTCTATAAGAACATAGAAACACTGGGTTTATCGACCAGGCTGACCTTCGCCTTTCTAAGGCCAGCAGGGCTTAAGTCGGAGACCGAGGGATTCATTATGGCCTGCCAAGATGGTGTTATCAACACCTTGGTCTACCTCTGCGAGCACAACTAAACTCAGTAGTAAAGACATTAGTCACACGCTCGCAGAGACTAGCAGATGCAGACAACCTCAAAGAAGAAATGTCAACTCTTCACAAAGCGCTGCGAAAGAATGGGTTCACACAACAAAGAATACAGAAGTTGTCAAAACCATCTCGGCCGAGAAATCAAGAGGACTCCAAACAACCCATAGCAAAAAGCCTATCTGCCATATATAAAAGGAACAACGGATAAAATAAGCAAACTTCTACGTAAACATAAAATAGAAACAACTTTTAAGACCGACAAGAAAATCAGTACCATTCTTCGAAATCCAAAGACCAAAATTGCTCTAGAAAGTCAAGGGGTATATATATATATATATATATATATATATATATATATATATATATATAAACGAATTTAACATTCACCACCCGCGAAAACCTGAAAAACAACATATATATATATATATATATATATATATATATATATATATATATATATATATATATATATATATATATATATATATATATATATATATATATATATATATATATATATATATATATATATATATATATATACATACATACACACGCACGCACGCACGCACGCACGCACACGCACGAAAAACACACACACACATTGCATCCTGAGTAGACCTATTTTCCTAAATCCATACTATTTATCTGATATTATGATATACCTGTTTATAAAGCTCATTAGTCTCTTTTTTATTATTTTTTCGAAAATTTTTTGCAAAGTTTGATATGAGGGTAATAGGTCTATAGTTACTTACAACATCCTTTGCTCCATTTTTATAAAGTGGTTTAATAATTCCTGCTTTAAATACCGATGGTACTGTTCCTTGATCAATTATCATATTAATTAGATAAGTGAATGGTTTTACTATAAATGAATTATTTTTTTTATTGTTTCAGATTTTATACCGTCTATACCAGAGAGTTTGTTATTCTTCAGTTCCTTAATAGCCTGATTAATTTCTGGAGCCGTTATATCACTAAGATATATGGAATTTACATTACATTACATGGTAATTGTAGGGGTGTAGCTTCATATATCTGTTCAATTTTTTCTGCTATTAGTGCCTAAAATTGGTATGGGAGAATAGAGGCATGGTAACTGAGTAAAGCGCTTGTAGCTTTTACTCGGTATCGAAGGTCGATGGTTCGATGCCATCCTGGAGCAAGTTAAAAATTTATTTGTAATTTGATTCACACTAAGATGGAGAGGGAATTGTCGATGCCCTAGATGTAGTTCGAACTCCACAATAAACTATAAGGCCTCGTCTCTCATTGGCTAATACAGAATCCTAGAACTTTCAGGGGGTTACTTCATTTAAAAAAAAAATTTTTTTTGGATGATTGAAAAAAGGATATACGAAATTTTGCAATGGTCCTTAGGCCATTTGAAAATAGTATTAACAATTTTTAGGGTTTGGTGTTAACTAGACTAGAAATATCAACATGTCATTTAAGGCTACAACTGACTCGGCCAATGCCCGAATGATATGGATACCAGAATATAGAATGGTAGCATCAGTTATTTTTACAGTTTGCATGTGTTTAGCCTATCTGAATGATTACAATCATGACATTATTGTTTGAAATCGGAGACAACCGTCTTATAAATTTAAACTAAAGAGCAATTGAGTGTACTGAAGCGAGCGGGACGAAATGTGAATTGACATCGCGAAATTGAAAAGCTTTGACATAAATATGTTTAAAGAAAGCGTGCTAAAAAGCTCGTGTGCTTTCATGGTTGACTGATAACTGATAATTACGTACGGGTGATCTTGAAGAGACTCAGTGGGGTGCAATCCCCTTTTAAAATAAAACTGTCGCACGCCCACAATGCTAAACTTTCCCGGTACACGGACTCAAAACGACAAATAAACTTTATACTTGGCCGAACCTAAATGTTGTTCAGCACTTACTCTAAAAGCGGGGCCGATTCCCATGCGGACGGATCGAACACCAATTGAAAATTTATGATAGTTTAAACACTAATGGTACAGATCAACTTTTTTTAAAGTCGTTGAATTTCAAATTTATTACTTCATGCAAAGGTTTACTTACCATGTTTAATGCAGTTTTTAAGTTCACTCTATTTTATTAACCTTACAATGCGAATTATTGCTCGACATCGTCCCTGCTTTAGCTATAACTGAAACTAAAATACGAGAGATTTATATCTAAAACTGAAAAGCTTTTACATAAAATTCCAGATGCATTTCTAATATATTAAACGCACCCCTGTAAGGGCAGGACTTTTTAAAATTTTAACAAAGACATTTCTCACGAATTTTCTTAGCGAAAGAAAAAAATATTCCATACAGAAAGTTATGCATCGTACCTGGGGCTTCTAGCCTTTTTTTTTTACTTAAACATTTTATTTTTTTTTTAACTTCCTTAATTCTGTATAAACACAAAATGATAAGTCGAAAAATTGAAAGAAATAAGAGATATATCTAGACAAATGTGTAAAAAAAATGGTGAAGGAGATGCTTCGTTATTTTGTTCAGTGTGTATACCTGGTCATCCTACTTTTTTATTTCTCTCCAATTGTAACGATTCTACGCGCATTCCGGAATTTCCTAAAAAAATAATTCAACTTCATAAAAAACTACAAGCCCTTAGACGCCGTGGGCAAGTTACAGAAGAAGGCTTGAGAGAAACAAATAACTAATCAATTAAATTAAATTAAACACCACATGTATACAACCCCTGTATCTCTAAAGGTACCTCAAGGTACCTTGTGCTGGAAAACTACACATTTAGAGACAACGTACACACACACCCAATGTCTGAGTATGCTAGGATTAATTTCTGGTTTAAAAAAAAATTCTAGCTCCTCGACCGGTGATCGAACCCGGGACTCTAGGGTGAGAGGCATCTGTTCTTACTAGTTGAGCACGACCACAATGAATTCAATTAATTTGCTGTTGGTGGCAAATTGGTCTAAGGTGATAATGTTTGATCTATTAGTGTATCTGGTGGTAAAAAATTTAAATTTTTTATATTTCTTAATTTAAAGGTGTTAATCCTACAAAAAAAAACATCAATGGTTTTCGGAAATATACTACAAAATATAAAACCATACATTAAAGTATTCAGAAATGTTTATTCTATTATACTTTTTGTTTCATTAGTTGTTCTCTAAAAATTATTTCTTAAATACGGCTTATATTTGATAAATTTCATTTCAGTTCAAGTAACGACAAGTCACAGTAAGCAGTTATCCACGAGAACCTAAAGATGACAGATGTAACTCTACTGAAACGTCGTTTAAGCAACTATGGTCCTTCTGGGGATTTATCAGCTATGCGTGGAAACCTAAAGAACAACATCGGCTTGAGAGTAAAGTGGGTACCCCAAATATCATAGACAGAGAATAATTTTATAGGAAAACGTTTTTTGGAGTAGGATTTTATACTTAATTACGAATTTTTAGATGTTTGCCTAAAAAAACGCTCTTTTAAAATTTTCAACATACTATATTGGACTTGATTTCATGCAAAACCTACATTTAATGTAGCAGACAGTGATGAAATAATAGAAAACTAGTAGACGACAAAGATGGTTGCTTTACGCTACTGCTGAATTCGACAATCGCTTGCGCATTGTATCGCACCGGGAATCCTTAGTGGCAACAAAGCAGTATACAGTACACTCCCTCCCGCATATATAAACTCTAATTATCTTACTTTTTATCGCATTAAATTCAGGTTTTGCATAAAATCGAGTCCAATAGTGTATACAAATAGTATGGGAACCGTAAAACATGGTAAATAGGAAAATCAAATGTGTACAATAAACATGGAATCATTCATACATCACACGTGTTAAAAAACAACAGAGTGACAGTAAACAGTGGTACTATGTAGTAAAATTTCATACATAAATGGCAAAGGAAAGATGAACATTTTTGAAAATTGATTTCTATGATTGCAGCCTACTAGGTTAGGTTAGGTTAGGTTTCTTGTGAGTGGGTCCCTGTGGACCCTCCACTGCGGCTATCAGCAGGCCTATTGTGGCTCACACCTAGTTATATTTCACCCAATAAGTTTAGTCTCTTAATGAAACTGATAACTTTATTGGGTGGGAATGTATCCAGATCCTCTAGCAGCAGTTGCCCTTTGCCAAATATTGAAAATCGGATCCTCTCCACAGCGGGACAGGTGCATAAGATGTGGTCTGTCTTCTCATCATCCTCCAGGCATAGACGGCTCTTGGCATTTTGCGCTAGGCCGAGTTTATGCAGATGATAGTTTAGTCGGCAGTGCACGGTATATAGGCCTGTTAGAGTTTTCAGGTTTACCCTGTTTAAAGGTTTCTTAGCTCTTGATTTCAAAGGGTATTTTATAAACGCCTTCGAATGAACTAATCCTAGTAACTCTTACCAATACTGGAGAGTTTTCCTTTCAGCCCAGGTTGAGATAGCCATCTTAGCAGTACTTGAGGATATGCCAAGTATCGGTTCTGGTCCGATGATTCGTGACCCCGCTCCTTCTCTGGCCAAGGAGTCGGCTATTTCGTTATCTTCCATACCAGAGTGGCCGGGTATCCAGGCCAGAGTCACTTTGTTATTTTTACTCAAATGATTTAGAGCCTTCTGACAATTCCATACCGTTTTGCAGTTACACCGGTAGGAGCCAAGAGCGTTTATAACTGCTTGGCTATCTGAGAAAATTTGTATCGATCTGCGTGTAAGATGCATATATTCCAGCCTTCGTACACACAGTTCAATGACATGAACCTCATCCTGAAAAACAGTTACATGAGTACCTAGGCTTGAGGATATTTCACCCTTGGTCTGTAGCTATATACTCCGGCTCCTGTTTCTCTGGAGTTTTGGAGCCATCCGTAATCCAGCAACTGCCTTCCCTCAATAGGTCGGCTTTATTCCGATCCCACTCATCTCTTTCCGGAGAAAGGATGTTGAAGGTCAGCTTGTAGTTGGTCATGGTAGGCATAGCATCCGAGGGCATTCCCAGGATGCTGTGATTCTCTATGTCATCCAGCAACCTGTTGCCCTCCATGATACTAGTCTGCGACATATTAATGGTCGCTTGTTGCAGTCTGTAGGTTTCCCACCCTCTCTCAAAATATATATGAAGAGGGAGTTAATTCAGGAGGATTTCCATTGCAGCTCCATTGGTGCTAATTGCTCCCGTTACGGTCATGCATGCTAATCTCTGCAGTCCAGATAATTTGGTTTTGGCCTTCCGTTTTGATTCTTTCGGCCACTAAACAATGGATCCGTATGTTATCGTTGGTGCGATGATCGTGATATAGATCCAGTAAATTTGTTGAGGACCCATGCCCCAGGATTTGCCACAAATGCAACGGCATGTCCATAAGGACAGCTTTGCTTTGTGGATTACCTTTTCCAGATGGAAGTTTCAATTAAGTGATCTACTACTAGCCTACTAGCAGCAAATATGTTCTGACTGCTCTTTTTTTATATTTTAAACAATCAATTAGCATATGGAGACATACTTCAAGATATGTCTCCATAACTTAATCTCGACAATAAGTGATAATAAGCTAAGTATATAAATTTTTGTGTTACTTTTCTGACTATGTTTAATGTGAAGAAATAAAGAGGACAGTTTACCTGATAAATAATCCATATGAGATTTCCAACTTAAACTGTTATCAGTACATGATACAAGAAATTTTGTGGAAGATACCTATTTTAAGGATTAATTAGACTGTTTTTGTAGGTGAAATTAATGATAACAGTTTTAGAAATTTGTTGGGATAAAGCCATCGTATAAAATTTACCATATCTTGTAACTTAGCTAAAATAGTTGATTTATCTGATGTGTTATCGTCGGCAAATATAACAATATGCTTCTCAGAGTCGAGATAAGGCAAATCGTTAACAAGTATTAAAAATAACAATGGCCCTAGAATGAATCCTTGCGGTACTCCAATATTTATATGCATATCCTAAGATTGTATACTATTTATATCAGCTACTGTTTTCTATTTTTAAGATCAGAGCTATAAGAGCTTTCCTCTGATACCATATTTTTCCAGTTTTTATTTGAGTGAGTTGGAGCTTTGCAAAACCTTTGCTTAACTTCATTGTTAAATTGTCATACAGTCTATTTATAAACGTTAATGTGGCCTTATAAGTATTTCTCCCTTCACGAAACCCATGTTAATAGGTAATTAATTATTTAATATGTTAAATAAATAAATTTACAAAAATATGTAATTTTGTTAAGAACTATTTTTTTCTAAAATATTAAGCTTAATAGAGATATTGGTCTATAATTTTCATTGAAGTTATCACGTTGGCAGTTTTGAAAATGTCTAGAAACTTGCCTTTGCTTAATGAAGCATTAATCAGAAAAGTCAATGGGCGAGCAGTAAAATATAGCTACTTTTGAAAAATTTTACGAAATACCATCTGTTCCCAAAAAATCTAATTTGTTAAGATTATTTATCGCATTCTAGACTTAATTTTTCGAAATAGTCGCAAAAGACATTGTCGAGATGTTTTTTGCATTTGAAAACACATTGTTATCGATTTGAAAGTTTGATTTTAAAACAATTGATTTTTCTGTAGAATTATACAGGGCGAGTCAATAGTGTGTTCTCCTTCGATAACTGTTGAACTGTTAGTGATACAGCAATTTATTAAATACAAAAGTTTTTTTACAAGATCTATCATTTAAAATTATTGTGAAATCTACAGGGTGCTTAAATTTTCTGTTACACACAATCAATACTTTTTTTTAAATGGAAGACCCTATATTTTTTTGTCACCATTTTATTACACGAAAAGAGTATTATACAGTGATATTTTGTTTTTTGAATTTTCATGTAACGTTGCCAAGTTATTTAACATTTACTGGAAATTTAAGGATTTATAAGGGTCCGTTTAATAATTTTTATTTACCTATGAAAACAAGATGGGTAGACAAATATTATACCATTCTTAGTTCATACTACACGCTAAGTATTAGTACCTTTTTTACATTATTCTATTTTACAGGGTGTCCATGACGGCATGTCAATTAATGCGAATTTCAAATGGGAAAAACTCTGTTTTTTTTAAATGGAACACTGTTTTTTTTTACGTGGTTGGATTCCTCCTTCAAATTGCTTTCTCGCAGTCAGGCGAAAAATTATTTTCTATAAAATCGTAAAGGAAACAGAAAAGTAGCAAATTTATTGAACTTGAATGACAAAATTTACACCTCACCTTAGGTATGTACATAGCAAAATAAAAGTGTAATTTTGAACGTAAACAGTAAATAGAAGAGAAAAAATAAAACAAGTTACAAAATATGCTCAACGTGACCTCCTAGTTGTAAATTATAAATTCTGACTATGAAGAAATTACATTTTGCAACATGTTAGGCGTGATGGTGTCGAATGCTAGTCGAATTCTTTGCTGCATGTCTTCTCTTGTAGTTGGTGATGTTTTGTACACTAATCCTTTAATGTACCCCCACAAAAAAAAGTTTGAAATCATTTGGCTCTAGTTTCTGAAGCAGTTGAATATGATAAGGATGAAAGTTTTGTGTCCTCAATATTCTTGTTACGGAAGATTGACTTATATCAAGTTGTCTATTAATTTCTCTCGTACTTTTATGCGGATCTTCAACGACACTTACTGTAACTTGAAACATTTTTTTCTTCATTTGTTGCTAGTTTTGTACGTTAATGTTTTTCATACTACTGTCCAGTTCGTTCAAACTTTTCTCGCAACCTTTCAAATGCAGAATGGTGAGGATGTCTTCGTTCTGGATAAGCTGAATATAAATTCTTGATGCCAATAGCGGATTTCTCTCCCCTTCTCCCAATGCATAAACCATGTCGATCAACTCTTCGTGTGAAAAATTCATAATTTATTTAACAAAAATAATTAACTCAACTAGGAAATACAGAAGAATCACCACCAAGTAAAATTAATTACGTGTAAACCACAAAATATCAGTTTGACAACACAATTTTTGTTTTTCCAAAGCCATTCTTGATAAAATTGTATTAATTTTTTAGTATGACTGTGAGGTTAAAGAGAAAACCTTAATTATCTCCAAAACTTCAACAGTTAGGTATAGGAAGTGTTACACAAAAAAGAAAGCAATTTGAAGGAATCCAACCACGTAAAAAAATGCAGGGTGTTCCATTTAAAAAACAGAGTTTTTCCCATTTGAAATTCGCATTAATTGACATGTCGTCATGGACATCCTGTAAAATAGAATAATGTAAAAAAGGTACTAATACTTAGCGTGTAGTATGAACTAAGAATAGTATAATATTTGCTTACCCAGTTTGTTTTCATACGTAAATAAAAATTATTAAACGGACCCTTATAAATCCTTAAATTTCCAGAAAATGTTAAATAACTTGGCAACGTTACATGCAAATCCAAAAGACAATATATCTCTGTATAATACTCTTTTCATTTAATAAAATGGTGACAAAATATACAGGATGTCCCGTTTAAAAAAAGTATTTTTTTGTGTGTAACAGAAAATTTAAGCACCCTGTTGATTTCACAATAATTTTAAATGATAGATCTTATCGACCCAAAAAACTTTTATATTTAATAAATTGTTGTATCACTAACGGTTCAAAGGTTATCGAAGGAGAACACACTATTGTCTCACCCTGTATATGTAATACATACCTAACGAATTTTTTGCAATTCAAACTTTCAAGTTAAATTATACATAAAGAGAGTCAAATTATAAGCTACAGTTTACTACCATAAAGTGTCATTTTTTTGTTACTATTTTATATTGATCAGAATGGAACAGTAAGAAAACTGTTCGGTTTTTGAATAAACAAAAAAAATCAGACTCTACACCGATTGTGAATGTGTCGAAAAGTGAGGCATGAGTTTTGTTTAACAGGACACCTACATGTGGCGTAAATTAGTAAACTTTAATTATTTTTGTCATTGTAATGGAAGTATGCTGTAATCCGAATGCCATCAGTTAGAACCAGCGAGTGCTATATATTGTACTAAATAAATCAATTTGACAAGTATTTGGTTCGCCCTTTCGTGCCGGTCCTTTTAGATCTCCATTAATATTCTACAGGTTGGCCTTTCATAGACGTGTCTATTTGAGCACTAACACATCACAGTAGCTATTTTGTTCTCTCCAAACAGTAATCTGTTGCCAATAATGGGAGTGCATACATCCAGTCTCCAAATTCAATTGTTTCCATTGTCCCAACTGTTGCGGCTCAACACCGTCCCCTCTCAATATTCTGATCACCTACAATTGACAGGTGGACAGCAAAAATATTTACGAGACCACTATCCTGAATGGAAACTTCACAAAACTCAGATAAATTACCCTTTTATCCGACTCTATAAACCCTAAAAGTTTCGTTAAAAATAACAATCGTAAATGCCCTTTCCCCTTTTCATATGACTAAATGGCGAAAGGGTGCAATTCTCGATTTAATCAACGATTTAATTATTCACCTTCTATAATTGAAAAAGTAACAAAGTGAAGATAAATCCACGCAGAGAAAACCTATCGATAACTTAAAAATGGGTTCTATTATTATGCGTATAAGTTAATTAATGTAACACCCAATAATACAAAGTTAGTCAATAGGTATGGATGGTACTTAGTAGGTGATGAAATAAACAAATAAATAACCAATTACATGTTTATACAGGGTGTCCTAACCAAAAGCAGACACGCTGAATAACTTTGGAGATAAAAATTTTTTTGAAAAATTGGTGAAACACATCGACCTTGTTTCCAAGGGGGACATATTTTAATGTAATACCTGTATACCTATCATCATCCCTCTACCCTACACGGCCACCCCCTCAAAAAATTCAAATGGCAAGGGGGGTCGAGTGATACATCTTTGGTTCCCTACATAACTGTGTATTTTTTTAAACTTTTATCAATTCGTTCTTAAGGAAAATAATTTTATTTTTGATGATTACACACAATCAAAATCGTTTAAAAAATCTAAAATACACGACACTGGGTATTGGAATTTATAAAAAAGCTACATTTTTTAGTGCTCTCAAATCAACAGGAGTATTTTCGACAAAAAACACTTTCCTTGTCCGTTTAGTTTTAGAATAATAAAAGACTCATAAGTATTTGATAGTCCTTGAACATTAATCTGTTCACAACCAATTTTAAATAGAGATACATTTTACCAGAGGGAGTTCTCAAAATGGTTTATACCCTTCAGGAGAGATAGAAATTGTCAGCATTTATTTTAAAAACGATAATTGTGCTAGAGCTACAGAGCGCATATTCAATAGAAATCACCCAGATAGAAGGGTTGGTTCTCAGTATGTTTTACAATTATTGACAAAATTTATGGAAATAGGTTCTGTAGGAAACAAAAAGCATGAACCTCAGCGACCGATTAGGAATGAAGCAGTCGAAGTGGCAGTTCTGAGTCATTTGCAGATGGATAATACTCAATCGATCAGGAAAGTAGCTGTGGCTTCCAGTGTATCACGAAGCAGTGTTCATCGAATTGTAAAGGCCCACAATTTTCTTCGATATAAATTTAAATTGGTACACGAATTAAACGAGGATGATCCACATCGTCGGTTTGAATTCTATGAGATTTTTAGTGAACAATTAAACGGTAATGCCAATCTACTATACAATATGTGTTTTTCTGATGAATCGACATTCCAGTTAAATGGGGAGGTAAACAGGCGCAATTGTATGTATTGGAGTGAAACCAATTTATTCATGGAAACTCATACCCGAAGACCTCAGAAGTTAAATGTTTGGACTGGCATCTTAGGGGATCACATTGTCGAGCAGTTTCTTATTCCTGACAATTTAAATGGCGAAAGGTACCTCGATCTGTTAGAAAATAACATCGACCCAATGATTACACAAATCCTCGAAAAAGACGATAACCTTTTAGAGGGCGAACTGTTTTTTCAACAAGATGGGGCACCCCCACATTTTGCTATAGCAGTCCGTCAATTTTTGGATAATCGGTTTCCTGAGCAATGGATTGGAAGAAGAGGTCCTGTGGAGTGGCCCGCTAGGTCACTCGATTTAACTCCCTTGGATTTCTTTCTGTGGGGACATTTGAAATCGAAGGTATTTGCAACAAAACCCGCAACTCTGGAAGAATTACGTGAAAGAATTGTTCGAGAATGCCATTTATTGACTCCAGATGTGTTCAGAAATGTTCATACAGAATTTCAAGACAGATTATACTACTGTATGGAAGTCGGTGGGGGTCATTTTGAACAATACATACGATAATTTAAACTGCTTCTTTTATTTTTATTTTCCGAACCTAAAATAATGAAACAATTATTTCTCAGGAACGAATCAATAAAAGTTTTAAAAAATACACAGTTATGTAGAGAATGTACTTTCAAAAATGTATAGTCGACCCCCTTTGCTATTTGAATTTTTTGAGGGGGGTGGCCGTGTAGGGTAGAGGGATGATGATAGGTGTACAAGTATTACATTAAAATATGTCCCCCTTGGAAACAAGGACGACATGTTTCACCAAATTTTCAAAAAAATTTTATCTTCAAAGTTATTCAGGGTGCCTACTTTTGGTTGGGACACCCTGTATACGAAATTCAATAATTTAAAATATGCATTTTCACTATTTAAAACTATTTTTTTTTAAATAAAGTCCTTTCAATTACTTCCACGAAAATTTATACATTGTTCTAAATAGTTAACAAAATTCAGCGTTGCTAATAAATCTCGATTAATGTTCTTTATTTCCTGTTGTATGGACAGATTCGGTTCTTGAACTGTACGAGACTTATTCTTGTACATTTTAGACGTCAGATATTCTCACAAGAAGAAATCAGGAGCACTCGAATCCGGTGATTTTGAAGGCCACTGGATGTAACCAAATCGAGAAATAATTCTTCGATGAAGAAGATCTAGCAGAGTATTCATGGACTGAACTGCCGTATGCAATGACTCCAGAATTAACTAGACAAATAATTTCCCATTCATTATAAAGGAATCGTTTGATTCAGCTGCAACTTGAGACATTATCAGGATGAACCTAGTTTTTTGTTTATTAGTATACCAGTGGCGTACATGTTAGAGAGGGTGATAAAATTGAATTAGACAAATATTCAAATTTATACATACTGACTTCACTCCTAATTTGGCTTTAAAATGATATTAACGACATTGATTTTTCGAGAAATAAGTAAAATGGAGTTCCGTTTACTGCACAACTTTACCACCGAAAAATAAACAGGTAATAGTTACAAGTTATTTACTCAGTAACAATATGGGTGATTATTTTAAATAGTACTAATTAATAAATCTTACTATATTATAATTTCAGGAATTCAGAAGTCATTGATACATATTGATTTGTCTCCTAATTTGGCTTTAAAATAATATCAACGAAATTTTTTTTTGAGAAATAAATGTTACTGCATAACTACACAGAAAAAAAGAAGTAATAGTTACAATAATTTTTATTTTGTCAGTAAGAATATGCATGAATATCTTATATAATGCTAATTAATAAAGTTTATTACAAATTCAAATAAGAAATAATATTTTTCCTTATAGTACGTAAATGTATTTGTTAAAGCACACAATGAGAATATTTTCTGAAAAATTTTACAAACATCAATATTATTTAAATAATTATATAAATTTAAATATTATTTAAACAAAAAAAAAAGTTAACATTTTATTTTTTTTTGTATCTTATTTTCTTCATAATAGTCTTATTAAATTATATTTTATTAATATTTTAAAGTAAAGTTGATATATGTAGCAACTATTTTACTTAAAGTTCTTTAGCACCTGAGAAACACAATGTATATTATAGTTTCGATATCTTGTTCTTATTATTCCTGTGTGCATAATCAAAAAATTTAGAAACATTTTGTTCTAAAATAAAACATAGGTTCTATAAAACATGTCAGTTCAGTCTCTGGCAATCACCCTATCTGGCGGATGTGGCCCAATTTTAATAGGCAGTATTCTACAATGCTATTTTACATATGTGCCAAATTTGAAATTTAAATTTTTAAACTCTAACAGAAGTTATTGTGCTTGCAAGAAACGATTTACACACACATATAGACACCCACAGATAACCAGGGTGTCTCACCAAGAACTGCATCGATCGATATAGGAAATAGTACGCACCAGAAAATTTTGAAAATTTAGAGATTTACTAATGGCAGTGTGGCCAGTCGAACTAAAATAATTACAAGGATCTGGCACTTCCGGTTATACAGGAAGTCGATACCAACTTGCTTATTTTAAATGGAACATCCTATATATTTTAGGGTTTTCCAAAAGAGCATAAAATTTTGAGTCAAAGATGTGTAGGATACCCTATGCCTTGACCCACCCGTTTCAGAGATATTTGACATTTTAAAAAAATTTTTACATGTGTAATGGTTATTGTAATAACCTTTATAACTTTCTTCGTGTAAAAGATACTCATTTGTTTCTTGGGATGCAGAAAGACCATAAGGTGAGCTATGCTTTCCAGTTTAAAGAAATTCAATCATAGTACATCAAGTGTTCCATTTTTGACGTTATATTTTGTAAATTTCAAACCGCGAAAATTTGCTTAAGTCAAATAGAACATCCTGTATTTTTTAACATCATGATATGTATAATTAAATTCCCTCTTTTCTGATGTAGGCGTTGTGGGGGGGGGGTTTAAGTTACAACTTTTTGAAATATTTGCGATTTTCTTAGAAATTCAAGAATTTTTAGTAAAAATGTTATTAAATTAGCCATGATTAGAAACAATCAATACTGTCAGTCATTCTCTTATGTCAAAATATGCCACCGCGTTTAAATTGCACCCATGAGGACTTTTTGAATTTGCTTATTATTTATGGAGAATGTGATAAAGTAATATCAAGAACTTGTAGTACATTTGCTACTCGATATCCACAAAAACGGAAACCGTCACCAAAAACGCATACTGGATAATTTTAAAAACTATGCCTCTGTCAAGGCAAGAATTCAAAAGAGGAAGCCTATTTTTAATGACAAAAACATAGAAATAGCAATTCTGGGATATTTTCAGGCATTTCCAATGATGCCATTAAGACAAGCTGCTCTGGAATCGGGACTATGCAAGGATTCAGTTCACAGAATCTTAATTAAACATAAATTTCACCCGTTTTCGTTCCAAATGGTTCAACTATTAAAAGAAACAGATTTCCTAAGAAGAGACAATTTTTGTGAATTTATTCTAATAAGGTCTGTAGGTGATGATTCTTATTTGAGAAATATTATATGGTCAGATGAAGCTAAATTTACTAAAAATCGACACAGTTCACATTATTGGAGTGACTCGAATCCTCATGTGTTCAGGGAGCGAAATTTTCAAGAAAGTTGGTAGTTTAACATTTACTGTGCCATAAGAAATGATAGAGTGGTGGCGATCCATCGCAAATGACTAATTACACGCCCATCTCTATACTATATAATTTTGCAAAGCTTTTGGAAATATCACTCTATGGTTATATATACCCTGCGGTAAAAAAAATTAATCTCACCACATCAGCACGGATTTATGGAGAGCCGTTCCACGATAACTAATTTAGCAGTATTCTCCCAATACGTAGCTTCCGTGCTTGATAATCATGGGCAGGTTGACGTTATATATACCGACTTTGCCAAAGCGTTTGATCGCATCGACCACGGAATAATTTTAATTAAGCTGAGCGACTTTGGTTTTGATGAATCTCTTATTGCGCTTATTAGGTCGTACTTAGCAAACAGAATTCAGTATGTATCTTACAACGGATTTGATTCTAAGCAATTCACTGCTACCTCTGGAGTACCGCAAGGATCTAATCTTGGTCCCTTATTGTTCTTGCTCTTTATTAATGATTTGGTACAGGTTATTGATTGTGAAAAAGTGTTGTTTGCCGATGATCTCAAAATTTACCATGCAATAGAAAATGCCGAAGATTGTATATTTATTCAAAATCAGCTGAGAAAGATAGAAGTCTGGTGTGAAGAAAATAATCTCCAATTAAACATTCAAAAATGCAAAAGCCTAACCTTTACGTTAAAAAAACATTATACAAACTTTATTTATCAATTAAAATCCACTGACTTGAATCGATGCGAATCCATAAAAGATCTAGGTATAGTGTTCGACTCAAAAATGTCATTCAATGAGCATATTAAACAATCTACAACCTCTGCACTAAAAATGTTAGGCTTCATAATTCGAAACTGTAGTAATTTTCATGACTCCACTGCATTAAAAGCACTTTATTTTTCTTATGTAAGGTCAAAATTAGAGGACGGTTCCTTGATCTGGTATCCATTTTATAATACACAAGAATTGGCTGTTGAAAATGTTCAGAGGAAATTTCTCAAATTCTTACAATATAAAATCTCAGGAGTCTACCCTGTTAGGGGTACCCTCAACATCTGTTGTTGAATTCCTTGAATACTCAATCGCTACATCTAAGAAGAGTGGTATTTGCAGTGAGCTTTATCTGCAAGCTAATACATAATAAAATTGATTGCATTAGTCTTGTCAATCAAATACCATTTCGAGTTCCACGAGTTGTCACCTATCTATAATATGTGCAATAGTGTGAACAGCGTTAGCATGTTCTACGATATACACCACGACAGCCTAAATGAGCTTACCAAAATTGTCATAGAACATGGCAACCTCGCCTAACTGTTTTGACTGTTTGTTCTTATTTAATTTACCTTGCTTTTGTGTCATATTGTCTTTTTCTTTTTTTCTAACTCAACTTAATCAATCTAACATTATTTCATTTTACCATAAGTTAACTTGAACATTCAACAATTTTAATGTAAGCTTATACATTTGTTTATTTTTTACCCCTTACTTTTGTTAATTATTGTTACTTTTACTGTTAATTATTATTCTTTTTGTGTTCTGTTTTTTTAGTTATATATATATATATATATATATATATATATATATATATATATATATATATATATATATATATATATATATATATATATATATATATATATATATATATATATGTTGTTTTTCAGGTTTTCGCGGGTGGTGAATGTTAAATTCGTTTTTCCGGGTATACTCCCGCGTAGGTGCGCCCGAACAGGACCGATTACACGAAGCCGCGCTCGAAATCAGGGAGATGGGTGCAGCAGACCATGACGCCCGGAGTGAGTCGAGAGCAACAGAGCGTAACATAGGTAGAGTATATAAAGAACAGCCAGATCCAGAAAACGTCATTTCAGTTCGAGTAACCAGAAGCCGCAGTAAGCAGTTAACGGTTAGAACCTGAAGATGGCAGATGAGATTCTGCCGAAACGTCGTTCAGACAACCACGGTCCCTCTCGGGGCCTATCACCTACGCGGGAGTATACCCGGAAAACGAATTTAACATTCACCACCCGCGAAAACCTGAAAAACAACATAATATGTCTCTACGGGGAGAAGACATTTCATCAGACAAGAAACTTCGAGAAAATATTATCAAAAAGAAGGAAACTTCTTTGCAATCTCGCATTTCTGCAACGCTGCCGGGATGAAAATATCATTCCGAAATGCATGGAATTGACGTTCCACAGAAAGGATCAACACACAAAAAGAATTCTCCGAAAAACTAGCCTAACCCTGATGAGAAAATCAATCCACGACACTAGACGGACATTAGACAACATCAATACACAGTTACTAGACCAGCATCTTTATTTAAGCAGAACTATCGACCCGACATTATGGACCATTATTGACCAACTTGCACATTTCAGGGAAGAAAGAGATAATGATTTAACTACAGAGAGGTTAAAGAATAAATTTAACCGCCTTCAACTCCAACAAAAGCCCATCAAGAAATCCGAACAATTAGAACCTACAAGAGTAGTTCACAATGTGTCCAGTTACCATCTCAATGAGGCCTCGTTGAATGTATTAGCCAAGGGATTTAACTTCGCGATAGCACCAGCACGTCTACCGGTAGAAGACATAATCTGTGGTGTAGAATCGGCCATTGGCAATTTAGATACAAACATAGCGGAAACTATACGCCAGGACACGTCACGTATATTAAGAACAGCCCGTATACCAAAGAGGAATCTACAACACGAAGAATTAGAAGCACTGAAGACCTTACGACAAAATGAGGACATCATAATCTTACCCGCAGACAAAGGAAACGCAACAGTAGGGATGAACAGCGACGATTATCATACAAAAAATAGAAAGTCTACTAGGAGACACTGCATATCAGCTTATTACCACAGATCCTACTACTTACCTGGAGAAGACGACAAAAGCCAAAATCAAAGCCAGTCCAATCGACAAAGAGACACAGAACCAGATCATCCCGCGAGAGAAGTCTTCAAGATGTCCCAAATTTTATGGTCTACCAAAGATTCACAAAGAAGGAGCTCCTCTAAGACCAATTGTTAGCTCAATAGGGTCACCCACACAGCAGTTAGCAAGACATTTAGCCAGACAACTACAACCGTTTGCCGAGGAAGTTAAATCCTACGTGAAAAATGCAGACCATTTCATTGAGTTATTAAGAAATCAGACCGTCCAAGCGGAACATCTTCTAGTGAGCTTCGATGTCATATCCTTGTTCACCAACATACCCGTAGAGGAGTCACTCGACATTATCAAGCGAAAATATCATCCAGCAGATCATATTCTTAGGCTAACTCAACATTGCCTAAATAATACCTATTTTACATACAATGAGCAACGATACAGACAAACCGAAGGAGCCCCGATGGGCTCCCCCCTATCTCCAGTTATTGCCAATCTCTTTATGGAGGATTTAGAAACTCGAGCACTACAATCTGCACCATTAAAACCAAGCCTATGGCTAAGGTACGTCGACGACACATTTGTGATTTGGACTCATGGAAGAGAGAATCTCACTAACTTCTTAGAACATCTGAATAGTATACACGACAAAATTAAGTTCACCATGGAGGTAGAGACTGACAGTCAGCTACCATTTCTCGACGTACTGGTGAAGAAGATATATATATATATATATATATATATATATATATATATATATATATATATATATATATATATATATATATATATATATATATATATATATATATATATATATATATATATATATATATATATATGTATATATATATATATATATATATATATATATATATATATATATATATATATATATATATATATATATATATATATATATATATGTATGTATATATGTATGTGTGTATATGTATGTATATATATTTGTGTTTTTTACTCATTTAACTCAACCTGAGTAATTTAATGTAATTCTATTTTCTGTAGATTAACTTAATCTTATTTTTAATATAGTTTAGTTTAGCTTAGATGAATATTAACTACTAATCTTGTCCTGTAATTGGATTCCTTTGTAATCTGTTGGGCAATAAAGGCGTTTATTATTATTATTATTATTATTAGAATTTTATCAGGAAAATTTAAACAGTAAGTTATAAAGATTTCTTCTTCAGCTAATATGCATAGTTCTTTTTTTTGTTTTTGTTTTTTTTCTTAGGTGAAAGATGATATCTAAATATTTTATAAAATTTGAATAATAACTATTTAGAAAATTTACCTCTCGCCGAACATAGAAACATTTTTTATCAGCGCCACGGTGCTCCCCCACATAACGCGTATTTGATAAATAATTTTTTACAAGAAAGTTTTTACGATCAATGGATCGCCAATAATGGACCTTTCCTATGACCTCCTCGCTCGCCCGATTTAACAATTTTAGATTATTTTATTTGGGGAACAATTAAAAATAAAGTTTATGAGAGTCCATTAACAACTATTGAAGATTGTATGGAGAGAGTAAGAAATGCATTTCAAAACTTATCACAGGATTCAATTAGAAGAGCTACCCATGAAGAACTAATCCGAAGGTGCGAAAATTCTGTGGAGGTTCGAGGGCGGAATTTTGAACAATTATTAAATTAAAATGGAATCATGTTTTTTAGTTGATTTTATCTTAGCTGTTTTAGTGTATGCAAAGTGTCTTCAATCCAATTAATGGGCATGTTACAGTGTGAAGTGTTATTTTCCGTTTTTTGTGGATATCCAGTAACAAATATACTACAAGTTCTTGATATTACTTTATCACATTCTCCATAAATAATAAACAAATACAACAAGTCATCGTGGGTGTAAGAGTAAGTGGAAGTAAGAATAACTTGTAAACATTAGGCACTACTCCCTTAAACAAAGCGACAAATTACATTAAAAAAAATTCATTAGGGGTGGAATGTAATCTATGCCTGACAATTAAGAATCGAGCGTTAAACAAAATGATTACAGTTCGAGAAAATTTTTAATTGACATTAGGGGCCGAGGTCGGACTCGGGAATCTGAGGATTTATTGGAGCTCGACCAAGAACAAGCATTGGGCGTTTACTTGGGACACCACACGCCATCTTGAGTGACATTTCATTTAACTCCTGTACTGGTTGTCACTCAGAACGCTGCTGGTGCAAAAGAGAGTAGGCTCGAACCCGAAGTTGGAGTTGTGAAATTTCAGAGTTAGTCATGTGTGATGCTGCTAAATTACCTCCGGAGATTACTCGATATGCACAGCGGCGTATGTAAAGGGATATTGCTCTGATTTATTCGATTGATTATTACACCACTCTTTCTACCCGAATTGAAACCGAAAAACTATGACCAAATCAGTGACATATTACCTGGTTTTTATTTTTAAAAAAGTGAAAGTAATATTTTTAGAGAATACTTTCTTCTTATTTTAATAATAATAGTAATAATAATAGCATCATATATTTGTGTATCTCCTAATATATGGAATAACTTATAAGTTATAACTAATAAAACTAATTGAATTTAATTTTGGTGTAGGAACACTAAAATGTGAGTTTGTGTATTAATACTGGCTCGATAGCATAGTTGGCTTTAGAGAGCGATGACAAGCATGACTAGAAATCTATCTATCGTAACTGCGGGTTCGAATTCCGCCACCAGCACTGGAAATGTCGGTGGGAATGGTTGCATGTCCACGTTTTTCTAAGTATAACCTTTTTCTAGACAGCTTCTGCTTTGGATTCGGGGGTTGTTTAATTTGTATGGTTTATTTATTTACTGAACTTGAGCTATCAGAAAGTATAACTGAGATAAGAAACTTGGATAGGCTATTATGTATAAGGTAACACCGGGTATCATTGACACGTCTTTACGATTTTTTTTCTCAGTTATAATCATCACTAGAAATTTGCAAACCTAGCTTTGGTTATAGCAGTATATTGTGCGTATACATTGAATAGCAGTTTGGAGATTAAATTTTGGGTTTCATATTTTTTAAAAACACTGCATAGTGTCAATGTTACCCTCACGTCGGCTAACATTGACATCCCCAATAAACTGCATTATAAAGCAATGTTTGCTAAGCGTAGTATATCATTGACATAAAATAAGATGTTTATACACAATTTTTGACGATTTTTTTATTTGAAGAAAATACAGTGAATAATAATATATCGGTTACTTAAGTATAATAAAAACATTGCAAATGAATAAACTAATCTTTATCTAAGATATAATAAGGGCTTTTCCAAAATCCAATGAACTAAAATCGGTGCGAAATGAATGCATTCCTCGACGAATGGTTGGTTCGGAAAGAACTTTTAATACATCTTTCAGCAAAACGATTGCCTCATCTGTCACGTTTGGATAAACAAAGCACTTTTCCTTCCATCTTAAAAATGTCACCATTACTTCGCGACCTTCTGCAACAATTTCTGTTACTTTTCCAATATAATAGACTTCATTTTTAGATACTATGAATTTTACCAGAATCCAAGAATCTACGATAATTTTATCGATGTCCATCTGTAATACTGACTCCACACTTGTGTTAGGAGAGTCATTATGCTCTACTTCTACTTCAGATACATCTAAGTCAGAATCGTCATTTATTTGTAAACTTCCATCACTATCTGAACTGCTTTCAACGACTATCTTCTGTCTCTGGTACATTTTTTTTTGGTCTTTCTCGAGGTGTTTGCATTACTCTCTAATCGCATTCGTTCGAGAACTTCTGCACTCGTAAGACTTTCAGCAAATTTTCGGCGAACTCTGTTCCTTCTCTGCGTTTCTGGTTTTTTTTTCTTGCCTTTTTAATGCTAACAATATTGAGAGCTCCAAACTTTTTTCGGCGACATGACAACTTATTGTGAAGTTGAGAAATTTGAAGTTGAACTAGAAAAAGCCACTCGTTCTAATCGACAGCTAAGTCGAGAGCTACTTGCAAAGTTGGCATCATCTGAGTTTATTGCAGTGTTTGCATTGGATATATTTGGAGTAGCTGCCTCTTGGTCTATATTCTCAGTTGATGAAACCACGGATGATGTCTCACATTTCTTTATTATTTTGTCTTCGTTTAATGGGTAAATACCAGCGCTCTCGAATCCTCCAATTGAATTTGCTTTAGAGAAACATCCAGTTTCCTTGAGCTTTTTTAGCAATGAAGGAAATGTGATTTTGTATACATTTTTGCATCCAGTATCACGATAATAATCTTTTAAAACATTACGCCATGCATTTTTCACACTCTGAAACACCCCAACATCCAAGGGTTGTAATGCATGGGATGTGTGAGCTGGCAAACAGAAAAGCTCAATGTTATTTGCACAAGCCATTTCGATTAATGGGATCGTAAGATGGGAGTTATGACCATCGAATATTAAAAACTTAGGACCCTCTAGTTTTGTGGTGTTTTATAAAAACATTTTCCAACCAATTGGCAAATTATGATGATTCCATCCATCTGGACAGAGAACAGTTGTATACGGCATCTTCAAGACCATTTTGGCACCAGTTGGAATAAAGGTGTAAGCCTTTATAATTAACGTATAAAGGTAGGTAATCCCCTATCGCGTTACAACGAACTAATACAATTTTGTTACACTGCCTACAACTGTATGTGGATTTCTAGATCCTTTCCGGCATAAAATTTTTTGTGTTCCAACGTCTGTTCCAAACTCATCGCAATTACATATATTTTGAGGCCTACTCTCTAAATTGTTACGTTCAATGGTATCTTTTAGCTTTCTGTGAAAGTCTTTCAGCACTTCAACAGAACAGGCTTCCGCTCGATTTTTGGGTAGGTTTTGAGCAATTCTACGGCTTAGTTGATCTTTCCAGCGCTTTTCAAATCCTGCAATCCAATCTTTGTCAGGCAAACAATTTTTGAATGGATTCTCTCTATCAATTCTTCTAAGATAATCTTGCACACATATTTGTAATTGAAATCGATCCAATCCAAATCCCCAATCTGCTAATTTAGTAAGAGCATGATGCACTATCAGTTGTTCTTCATCTCGAGTGAGCACAGTGGGTCTTCCAATGGCATTACATTTATAATTTTTTACATGATTCATCAACGTAGTACGATTAATAGTAAACATTTCAGCAGCCCGTTTTATTCTAACACCATCATTCTTTACACAATTCACAGCAGATTCCATCCTATCCTTTATAAGGTCTCTT